>JAZGUH010001138.1:0-98466 GCA_037893225.1 Hippasteria phrygiana | reverse complement strand
AGGTACCGCAATGACATCCGTGTAGGCCTATGCCTAATAGCATTCGTGTACACCGAAGGCTGGATGAGGTGATGGGGCACGAGAGGCGGAGGGTACGTGTTCACCTGGGCACCTGGCGACAATCCCGACCATAACGCTTGGGCCACGTGACAATAAACATAGGGCTACCCTCCCCCGCGCCCCGCTCAATGGTGTAAGCTTGAGTGCATACTGCGCGATGAGAGCCAATATTGACTGGGATTTGGCCGGGATTAGTGTAGATTTATATATACAAAAAGTGGGCCTCCGTGGAATTGGTATGGTCACAAGGAATATATTAATAAACAGATATCATAGATGCAGAGAAAACAATCAATTTTGTAATACACTGACTTTTATATACTTACACATTTGCAGATCTCTTCTAAAAACCTGGATAAAATTGGCTGTTAGCTGCAATTATAATATTCATTAAAGTAAATGTGTAATTTGTCCCGTGTGAAGTCAGTTTAAAAATTGTGATTCGGGTAAAGTCAAGTAATTTAACCTCTTTGTTTTGTTCTTACCCATAACCGCAAAATAAGGGTTTTGCTTTTCTGGTTTGCAACTTAAGCCGGAGGACCCTTACAAGCAAAAACAAAATAATAATAATAATAATAATAATAAAATTGCAACGAGCGGGAGGGGAAGGGGGGGGGGGTTTCGATCCTACCAGGCGCGAATCCAGGTGGGGGGTTTTGGGGTGGAACCCCCCCCCCCCCCCCCTGCTCGTTGCCAGTTTTTGTTTTTGCTTTTGCTTGTAGGGGCCTACGCCTTGCAAATACAGGTCTTATTTTGCCTATGGGTGAGAACAAAACAAAGAGGTTAAATGCGCCACCAACGGTGAGAAAGTGTATCAGCACCCCCCCCCCCCCCCCCCCCCCCCTGCACAAATTCCTGGATCCGCCCCTGCTACCCCACCCCCAGGATCCGCCCCTGCTGTTGCAGTTTGTGCTGTTGCAGTTTGAGGCGGGAGGCCGGCATCGAGGAAAGATCAAGGGGGAGGGCCTACTCTTTGCGGAAGAATCTCAGCTCTGCTCTCCCGCATATCGTCACCGGTGCATGATGGAAATGACTTCAAAGTTCAACCCGCGACGACTAGACTCCATGCGGTCCGGAAACTATCAGGGCCAAAGTCATAGAGCTGCTTGAGCATTAAAATTTGTTTTTGATGCGGGGAGGGAGCCGGGGGGGTGGGGGGGGGGGGGGGGGGACAGTTTCAGAAATTGAGCTCTTCTTGAGTTAGTAGGCCCACTGGGAGGGAAAGCCACGCTGGCATATCTGGGGGAATAGGGCGCGGCCATTGCACTTTTTGCTTAGTACGGTACTAATTTGTTATATGTTTTAAAAGAAATAAAAGGTCACATGCAGGGATCTGCCACTGCGCCTACTGCGTGCAGCTGAAGTGTGTTCAAGGGCTATCGTCGGAAACTGCCGTTAATTTTTAACAGGGCCAGCCCGTCGCCAGCTCAGGTGGGGGGGCCAAAGCAGCGCCGGTGCTATGTTTTTCTTCATGCGGGAAAAGCCAAAAGTGGAGGGGGGGGCATCGCCCCAAGTGGAAAAAGTGGGGGAGGGGGAAGGGGGGTTAATGGCCCCCTGCTCCCCTCTCTGTTCCGCCGCCAGTGGCCTAGATAGGCCTACTTCGAGCCCAGTATCTTCCCTACTATATATTTACAGACAAACAGAGCGACGAACAGTCCGACGCGATCAATGTTGGGAACCAGTTAACGTCAAAGCGTCGAGACAGGCACGTGTACCAGTCCAGGAAGCGTCTGCTGCCAGCAGCTGAGAGCACTAACAGCGGTACCAGTATCGAGTTTTTCTAAGAAGCACTTCTCAGGAAGCTCTAGTATCGATTAATCGTTGAACACATGTTTTTCTCTCTTCCTTCTAAATTTGTTCTTAATACCAGCAACTACTACCGGTAGCTAAAAAATATGTTTCTTCAACGTACCCATTTTCGTGTCAAAAAAGAGGGTTAAGGTTGGAAACTTTGGAAGTACAGGAAGATAAAAGTCTACCTTTCGAGTACTAGTAGTCGATACTCGAGGTAGCAGTACCCACAATTCCTTTTGTGTATTCCCGCGGTAAAGTCATGAAAGTGTGTGAGTGGTCGTGGACGATTTTTTGGTCAAATGTCCGGAATTTAAATCGGTAGTTACGAGCAGAGGAACCAATAATGGCACCACATAGGCATCCCAATACACGGTCCGTCCAGCGGAACTCGAAATTCGAGCAACTTCAGGCCGATCATGAATTGTTTCTACAGGCTTTCGAGAGTAAGTTAAAACACACACACTCTCTGTCTCAACAATTCATTCATGCACATTTTGTTTGAATTAACGTTAAATGATGAATACAAATGTTAGCCTAGCATAACTTTGAATCTCCGTTAGATAACATATGCAAACAGATTATTGTGCTTTTATTCAGTTCTGGGTCATGTCATTTGAGTGGGCATTTATCATTGATTGTTCATGACCTTTGTTATGATCACCTTGACCTTTTTATGTTGTTTATTCCGTATGCATGGTATGTTTGGTGTTTGACAATAAACCTTTTCGACATTCTCAATGCATTGTGGGTTTGGAGGCCAAACAAACCATGTAATTTATAATTTTCCAAACGGAAAACCGGATTTGAATCTAAAGAGAATAACCTCTGCAATTTTATTGATAAAAAACAATTTCTTAAAATTTATTGGCAGGAATATGTCTGTAAATAACTGTTAGATCGGCCGTTGATAAAATAGCAATTTTTTTGGAAATTTTCCTGCGTTCCAACTGAACTGCCTGTGTACATATGAAACGGAATTTTTCACCCTGAAATGGAATTTAGGATTTTTGAAAACGGAATTTGCACTTTTCTAAAACGGAAAATCATTGGCCCTAATAATGTCACATTATTAGCCAATCAGAAGAGGATTTTTACAAGCATGACAATGAACATGTGACCAATGCGACCAATCACGTCCGTTCTAATGTGCTTGCTCTTCTAATGCCAGTTAGGGCTGATGCAGTTCCTATGATGCTTTGAGAATTTCGAAAAGGTTTATCTCACCCATAGTCTAGTTTATGGTCATGTTCCTTCGTATTCCTTTATAGGAATTTAGGCCTATATCCACTTTCATGAAAGAATTCACCTAAATAAGTTGGTGGTGATATCCTGAATATAATAAAAATAATGTGATTTTAATAAAGTGATTTGAATAAACATTTATGTTAGGGCCTATCTACAATTCTGAAATTAAATTCAACAAACTGCCAAATTTGGTGAGTGTTAACGATGGTAGGGAAGCTAAGTTAATACATTTTGAAAATACAGTAACTTTTGTTTTTGATCTACATGTACTTTTGGAGAAAAAGTCATAAACAATTTAGTATTATAAGTTTGTTCCGGTCATGCTATTTAGCATCAACAAGCGTCAACAAAGACAATTTGCATCAAAGCGTCAACACATTATAGCCTTATCCCCAGGTGTACTTTCCAACTTCCAAATCTATGTCGCACAATTTCTACGAAACACCATATGAAATCAACACAATTTTGCAATCCCCTCATACTTTTGCCACTCCCCTATACAAATAAAGGAGTGGTCCAGCACAAACAAGATGGCAGCCAGTGAGGTTGCATGAAACGGTACCGTTGCAAGTTAAGTTTTTGCCTATTATTTCACACATTGACAAGGTTTTTTAACTATGTTTATATACTTAATATGACTGTTTGGAAATAAATGACATTGTGAAATAATTGTGTACGCCTAAACGTCCGTATTTAATTTGTTGACGCTTTGTTGATGCGTGTTGACACTTGTTGACACTAAATAGCACGACCTGTTTGTTCGGTTTTATTTTCTCATCAGAACCAACTCAGATTTACAGATTTCTACGAACAAGGAACCAAATTGCAGTAAGTTTTTACTCTATATGTTTAGATATTGGTCCATGTATATACCCCCCCCCCAAAAAAAAATACAAAAAAACAACAACACAAGCATGGAACATTGGTATAGAACAGAAAACTAAGGGTATAGTTCGATCAAGAAAAATTTGTTAACCAGTGGTCAATTCATGACCTACAATGTACCTTACACAGGTGTGCAATAAAAGTGCGAACAATAGCTAGTTGAACTACATGTATAGTAACAATGGTCCCCAATTCACTTGTCACAGTTTAATATGAGCAACGTTGCTAAACTTTTTTTTTAACTTCTCAGATATTTTTTAAATGCATTGTCTTGTGGCTAGACTGTAGTATAATGAATATTTTGCATACTTTTTTGTTGCAGCCAATATTCCTTCACCGAACATTGAGTTACATGCCTCGGCGTTGCTTGAGGAAAAACAGCAGGTGGGTAAACAAATAAATAAACTTGGAAATGAAGGCATGAATGAACCCCTTGTGTCTGGCTGTCATTGATGGGGGCTGGTATACTAAGAACGGGCTGTGCAGCCAAGCGTAAGCATAAACACAAACAATAGTCACCACACTGAATAGAGTAGTCTTATTCATCGCACTTGGAGCCCCCCCTTTCGTGTGAATGAAAGCCTTGTTTGAAAAGCTCCATCTACAAAATGTACACTTCCATTACACTCCCTTTTAAGAACAATATGGGCTCCGTGCGCCGTCGAATGAGGGCGCTGTCCACATAGCAACCGCACTTCCGTGGGCAGTACGTCGCTGGTATCCGCACCGCGCTCCTCGTTCATTTGATACTCGTATACCAGTGGGACTGCTTTGTCTGTTCGCCGACTCTCGATAATTGCGTTTTCAATAAGAATATCACAGCGGGAACCAGACACTTAAATTGAAGTCAGGTAAGATGGCGTCGATATTGACCCCCCAACTCGCCTTTTCTTTCCGCTGAGGGGGTAGTTGTGCACGGAGCCCATAGTTGAAACATGAATGGATTGAGTATGTGCAGGAATGCGTGCATAGATGACAACCAGCCAGGTGATCTTTTTCAAACAGCGGTTAGGGGCATCGTCCGTATTAAGAGGTTAACCAATTGACCCGGCATGCATCTTTTCCACGGATCAGCCGATTTCCTCGTTTTTCACTTCACACTTATGCCATTGAAAATTGAAAAACACTGTAAAAAGTCTTGTAAAGATTGGAATTTCCTCGTTTTTTTGGTTAATTCCAAGTTGCATGCCTGTCGCACACCAACATGTACAGTTCAGAAGTAAACAGTGTAGCAATAAAAACCTCAAAAACTATTAAATTATTGTATAATCTGGTATTGTGTGAGTAATTTATTGGCAGTTTTTCTTGATTCTTGTTGAAGGAAATCATTCAAAGCGGATAGCTTGCTGGAGAAAAAAGAAGCAAAATTAAAGAAAGCCGCATCAACAGACAGGTGAGAGAATGACGCCAGACTTTTTTTCCCGAGATGTTTACTCTTAATGTGACAGTAAGGGAGCATCTTAAGAGTATGAAGGGTTAGAATGATTGCAGGTTGCCAAGATTTATATTGCCGCGTTTCCATATTTTTCAATTTCAGAACACAAGGAGAGTATATGAATGTGTTTTTCAAGGAATTTCACCAAAGCAGAGGTTGGTATAAATTGCAGATTTTAACTAAACCCCCTTAATTTTTTTTTATATGGCCCTGCTAAATCCAACAATTTCCAACAAGACTGAAATGAAAAGCCTAAATACACAAAAATCCCAACAGTAATCCAACAGTTGGATTCTGCAGTGTACATTTACGCACCGGCCTTGGCATTTTGCAGCCATCCCGCTGAATCAAACAAAATTCAAGAGGTATTTGATTTTACACGTATGAGCCCTGCCAAATACAACAAAATCCAACTCAACTTTTACCAGAAGTCTGTTTCCTCCAAAATACAACAAAATTCAACAGGTATATTTTGCTAAATACGACAAAATCAAACGGGTATTTTTAACTTACTACCCTGCGGAATAGTTTCCAATACACCATGTAGTTTGTGTTGACTGCTAAATCCAACAAATTACAACAGGTTTTTTACCATTGTTGGATTTAGCAGGCTTAGGATTAAAATTTTCCCCACGGCCAACTATTGAAGGTTTCATGATTAAATACTACACTACCCAAGAAACAAAGTTTTATTATATTTTCATTACGAAAACTTTTTTTAATTTTTTTTATGCTAAATCAACTAGAATTATCACTCTGTTCTTTTCTCTCCAGAGTTGACCAGTGAGAGCACTGTAACGGTTGATGCTGTCCTACTTAAAGTTTATCACAAAAGAAGAAAGGTAATTTATTGTTTGATTACATTTTAAATTGTCTGTATGAAAGGTGATTCGGGAAACAAAATGACAAACAAACTTTTTTATATCATGGACGCTTTCATAGTCAAACTGATCATTGAATCGTTTGTATTTAAATGAACCTTGCAATAACTATTCAGTTCAACCTGGTTTTCCTTCACACATATAACCAAGTCTTTGAACAATATGATACGTGTCTTCATTTTAAATTATAAGAATTCTTTAAAAATCTTTCCAATGTAGTAATAGATTGAGAGATGGTTTCTAAATAATCTAATATAGAAATCATCTTAAACATGGTACATTCTCCAAGAAAATGTACAAGATGATGGATATTTTGTGTACACGTTGCTATGGAGACACCACTGTTTTGCATCTAATGACGTCATGCTTTGGCACATGAATATGAACATTTGCATTAACATAAAGAAGCCAAAATGTTGGAATTAATTCCTAGAATTGCCACAAAGAACCTGGAATGATGCTGTCCTGAAGATCCCATTGCATCTCTCTTTTAATACCAGGATGTGTCGTCGCCCGTCAACCAAACCTTTCTGGGCAAGCAAAAGGTGCCTGTCAACAGTGTTTCCACGACAACAGCCCAGGACCAATCCCCTTGCCTATCGGTGCCCAGCAGTACTTTCAGCCACTCCAATGGGCAGACGGTCAAGTCCTTCATCTTGCTGCTCAAGGTCCAGGGTCAAAGGTCACTGGGCCGGGACTGGGCCAGCAGCGATAATCTATGCAATGGAGATGTGAGCGAGGATCAGGGTAGGTTTTACCAGAGACCCTCTACATGCCAGGGTTTTTCTCTTGAGATTCTGTAAATAAATGTCTAGTCCAGGGAGAGTCTTAAAAATCAGAAAAAAATACGCTCAGTACATTTTTAATAATATTAAACAAATCGTATGCAGTGTTCTCCACGAGGGGTTTTAGCAGGGCGGGCCGCCATGCCAAAATTGTATGCCGCCCCGCTAAAGTTTTACAACCCCGCTAAAATTTTCACCGCCCTGCTATTTTTTTTCCATTGGATTTTCCACCATTCTCCACTGTCTTCACAGTATATCTAAGTACGAAGAAGTTTACCGCACTCTGTGGAACGAACATGAAGAGTTTGCCAGCATTAACATTCAGCAGTATTGTAGTAGCGTTTATAGTATCTGGACGCAACGTACGCAACATATTATGCATTCACATCATAAAACTATACACGTAATATTATTCTGGACTGGTTCCAATCTCCCTGGTAATATCATTTTCACTTTGTCGCGTCGAGAACCAGTTTACCTAAATTACAATGTTCTGTAACACTTGAGGGCGTCTTTTTCTCTCGGAAAATACCTTATCCACGCGCGCTGTGCCCACGTGCATGTTTAGCTCACCGGCCGGCCGGCTTAACCCCCTAAAAATCTTGCCTTCATTTCAAGTTGTAAACACGAGCAAATTTGATTCAAAGAGTCAGAAGAAAGTGGCCAGGAAATGCCTCAGATTGCACCACAGAATCAAAAATTTCACGGGGCCCTTAAGCGCGCCCTGGACCCCACGCCGTAAGGGCTTCAAACTCCGCGCTCGCATTGTGTCTGCCGCCCTGCTAACATTTAAGGCCGTGGAGAACACTGGGTATGGGAACGTTATTTATAAAAATAAAATTACAATTTAGTCACCGGTTTAAAATATTTTGGCCTGGATTTTTTTCTCGCTTGTTGACTTTTGTTAAATTTGCTTTGTTGTCATTATTTGTTTTTGTTAATATTGTTTTTTTTTCTATTTGGTTTAAACTTCCCCATAGAGATTGGAGGTTTTTGTTTTTAGTTTTGTACAAAACGTTATTGAGATACCACTGTTGCACCTCTGATGTCATCATGCTTTGACTCATGAATATAAAAATGCAATCTGGAATTCCTGAGGTGTTGTCCTAAAGGTGTTTTTACCTGTAAAAGTGGATATAGACCATTAAAAACAGATATTTTAAGGGGGTGCCTTTAGGCAAATACAAACTATATGTTGATATGGGGTCCTCGTGGATTTTTTGTGGATTTCGTGGAATTTTCATTTTTTAGGCCAATCTCACCCCTGATTCATGTCATAAAAACCCTCATGCATGGTCCCTTAAATTTGGTTTGGATTGGTCAAATAGGAGAATGAATTACCAAGGCTTGTATTTGGCAGATGAGCAGCCTCCCAAGCGACGCAGGCTGGTCCGCCGAGACCACTCACCCAGCCAGATGGACACATTCACCTACACCTCGGAACTCCTGGTGCTGGACAGGGATAACTGCCTACTCACCAATGGAGACTATGAGGTCGCTATGCAAGAGGTCAGGCCAAAGGTCATTGCCAACGGCAAGCATGCATCATGGGAAACACTGATGGACGGGAAGGTATGTCTGGACTATACTTTTAAAACGGTTACTGGAGAAAACTTATGTTTGGTTTTGTAATACTTGGACTTGAAGACTTTTTAAACTATTGAAGATCCTATAGATGCCAAGAACAGCTTCTGAAATGCAGAATTTATTTATTTTGTAATGAAACCACGGATTCCTCAGAAGTGCATATCGGACTAGCACGAAAGCCGAAGAAACCTGTAGGAAGAAGACAAAGAAATGTTCAGTTTTAGAGGTGGGAGGAAAACCCCAGAATGAAATGCTGGAGAAAACCCACGGAATCAGGCAGGGACTGAAAACCCAATCCACATGTCGGCGCTGGTGAGATTTGAACTAGGGGTGTAACGATACCACTTTGTCACGATACGATACGTATCGCGATACTTGGGTCGCGATACGATATGTATCACGATACGTATCGTAAAAACGAAACAAAACCCAGTAAGAAAAAAACAAAACAATTTAGTTGGTATAAGCTCATATGTGATGAGGACAAGAAGCTTCAGTCTGCAAGGTGGTGATTTATATCCCCCACCTCCCCCCCCCCCCCCCCCAATAATAAATACCAATTCCGAGAATCTGACATGTACTTAAGCACAAGTCGCTTGTAGAAAGACGTCAGTAACGATGCAACGTGTACGGGCAACGCGCATTATTTTGCCAAATTCTCAATCCCTTCGTGGTCGATCACTGCATTGCGCGTGTCAATCATCCAGTAACCACGCCCTTAAACTCCATATTAGATCTTAACATCAATGATGTCATTCATTGTGCAGTAAATGACACGCCTAGCTACAGTTTTTATTGGCTGAATAATGAATACGTTGAATAATGCATGTGCGGAAAGAAAAGGCGAGTTGGGGGGTCAATATCGACGCCATCTTACCTGACTTCAATAAAAGTGTCTGGTTCCCGCTATGATATTCTTATTAAAAACGCAATTATCGAGAGTCAGCAAACAGACAAAGCAATCCCACTGGTATACGAGTATCAAATGAACGAGGAGCGCGGTGCGGATACCAGCGACGTACTGCCCATGGAAGTGCGGTTGCTACATGTATGTGGACAGCGCCCTCATTCGACGGCGCACGGAGCCCATTGAACGATTAGATTCCGTGAAAAAAGTCTGATCGGCTGGGCCGGGCCGGGCGCGCCGCGCCGTCACTATTATTACACGCAAGGTACGTGCGGCGAGTTAGTGCCAATGACATTCGTTTTTTTACCCGTCCAACACTCTAAACTTGCTTTTTGCAAGAACGACATGAACAAATGGACAGCTATGCCTATTTATTTCACATTAATAATAATATTAACTTTATTTTCAACTTAACGTTACAAGCTGCAGGTATCGCGATGCACATTTTTGTATCGCGATGCCGTATCGTGGCATTTCAGAATCGCGATTATCGATGCATCGGTGAATCGTTACGACCCTAATTTGAACCCGGGTCACAGCAGTGAAAGGCGAAGAAATCACCAACATTTTTTAATTCTAACTTTCCTATTGTTCCCATTTAAAGTAGGCTCGTTTGAAGTAAAAAAAAATCAAAAACAAATTGCAATTTGCTGTTGGTTTTAAAGATTGTACGTTTACTTGTTTGTTTATTTGTTCATTCATTTGTTCATGTTTACCTTAATTTTGACATAGCGTGGGTCGAAAATGGGAAATCTAGAATTTAACAAGGGTGCTCTAATGCAAAAACCACAGTTTCTTCAATTTCTACAATCTTCACATTTACTCGGCATTTACTTCAACAATATTTCAATTGAAAAAATTGTAACAAAAATAAAGTGTACAATCGGTAGGGGTTGCCATAAAATGTTGAATGATTGCCTTTCGTAGACAAAAAATGCTATTGTAAGAAAAGACATGAAACTTGTCAGAATTATTGAACAATGCCCCCCCCCCCCCCCAATGCAGCCTGTTGTACCCTTTGAGTCGTTCCAAGACCAGCCCACGCTCAAGTTCCATCTCAAGTGGAGTGAGACGGCGCTGAGGTCGTCCACCCACCTCCAGCCATCCACCAGTTACCACAGGGCGACATCCATGGCGAGCTTAGGGACCCTTGGTAACAATTCCAACGGTCTGCCATCACAGCAGGCCAGCAGCAGTAATGGCATCTCACACAGAGGTGAGACAGAGATCATAGGGTCTGGGGTCACTCTGCTTGGGGGCATTCAGATTGCTGTTGGATGCCTATTGAGCAGTTTTTGACAACCTGCTTTTGAACAAATACTGTCCGTGCTCTCCAACAAATTATTTCAATCTGGTTATTTTCAAACATGTTATATTTTAACAAAAAAGCAAAATCATTAGACTTTTGTGAAGTTAATAATCGTTATTACGTGGGTGGGTTTTTCCATTCACTATTTTTGGGGATGAAATACGAAAAGAGCACAGCCAGTATATCTTTAATCTTTAATTCAAAGTTGCTTTGTGTTTTTGATGTGGCACGCCGAAAGATAAATCCATAATAAAATTGCTACTTTTCAACAATAAAAAATTCTAAAATGACATTTCCTATGAGAAAAATTGCGCATGCTTAATTATCGCATAATTAATTTCAAATGTCAAATTATTGGTGACCTGGATTCTTGTGTTAAGAGACACAAAGCAACCCAGAATAAAATCCTTTTTAAGTCATGAAGTCTAAAGCCCTGTCCGCACTGGACTTTTTTGGGTAAAACTTACCGAGACGATGGGTACTTTTCCCATTTTAAGTCCAGTACGGACAGCCTAGGACGTTTTCCTCTCAGTCCAGCGGTTATTCTACCGGGCAACTGCTGCTCAGGAAAACTGACCAGGTAACTTTTCCCGAGATGATAAGTCCAGTGCGGACCGTGCGAGTCGGTAAAAGCGGCTCAGGAAACGTACATCCGGCCTGAGCGCAAGGTCATGCTACACAGGGAAACCATGCATGCGCTTTGCATTGTTTTACTGCGGTGCGGCGCATGTGGCAAGTTTCCAAATTCCAGTGCGTTGTTCCTCTTTTAGTCGCAATCATGCCAGATATTATTATTGATACAGTCGGAAGTTTGATTGGTGCTCGTCTACGTGTACATATCGGCCGGAAAAATGAAAAGGCACACGTGATTTGGGTCAATCGCGTCACGCAAAGCGCCCTGATGAGTTGTTATATTGACAGCTAAAAATTTTCCCGTGTCGAAAGTCCAATTGCGGACAGCGGTCACATTTGATCATTTTTCATTTTACCATCGTCTCGGTAAAACCTTCCAAAAAAAAAGTTTGAGCTGTTCTGTCTAGTCAGAATTTCTATAGACACACTGTAGCAATATTTGTATCTGGAGTACACAAACAGACAATATTTCTTTTTCCCCACCAGATACCAACAGCGATCCTGGCTCAGCTGACGACAGCACCACCCACAGATCCCCGGTCAGAATCTCCGCCTCCAAGCGGGATCCCACTTCTGCCACCAACAGTGGCGGCTGCAACATCCCGCAGCATGTCTTCTACCAGTTCCTGTACAACAACAACACACGGCAGCAGACGGAGGCCAGAGACAACATGTTGTGCCCGTGGTGCTCCGTCAACTGCACTGAATTGTACAGCCTCCTGAAGCATCTGACCACGTGTCACAGCAGATTCAACTTCACCTATGTGGTAAGCTCTCTGTAGGGTTTAGGGTTGGCGATTTTTTTCCAAAATATTTATGTCTCAAAATTTGTCTAAATCTTCCTACGCACGCTTACACCCATCAACAAGGAGTTTTCAGGTTCCCATAGTACCCATTATCCATAAAATGCAATTCAATATTCAAAAACTGCCAGACAAAAATTTCAAGTAACATTTGATTAATGCCTTTGAAAAATTTCACCCTTCTGCATAGTGCTATCAGGCCTCAAATTTAATGGTGGCCACGACGGCCAGTGCCGTCGATGCCCTTAAGTTTGCCGTGGTGCCCTTCACAAAATCGCACTCTTCACGGCCAGTCTTGCCGTGCCCTTTTCCCAACTGGCCGTAGTGCCCTTGTTGCCGGCCCACGCGTACCCACCCCGTGCCGTGCCGCGCCGACAGGACGGCCGTAGTCATCGCGGCCGGCGCAGCGCGGCATGCATATGACACGAAGCTTGATATAGACTGGTTTCGATCCCTCCATCAGCATTTTAATTTCAAATGCAGGGGGCAGAAGCCAGATTTAATCTAAAGCACGTACACGTACGGTACGGCCAAGTTCAATCAGCGACTATTTGCCAACCACTGGCCGATTGTGCCTGGTACCCAGGTTATTTTTTGTGCATAGGTTACCAGACAAAATCGACCAAGTTGGTTGTCAAGTTCGCTTGTGCTTTCATCATGGAGTTGTGTACGTGCGGCGCATGGCATCATTCATTGTATGACCGATGTATTGTGTGTTGTTTATAATAACCTGAACTATCAAGTTTGTAAAAATGACACGAAAAGATCGATTAAAGCGACAAACATTCATGTAAATGTACATGTATCTGTGGAGTTTTACAGAGCTTGTAGAGTTTTACAGAATATTTCTAATAGAAGTAATAATGACTGGCCTCCGTGCCCTTTCAAAAAATGCCATTGGCCTTGGTGCCCTTTGCTTTGGCCTTGGTGCCCTGCCAAATTTTTCATTATCGAAGGCAAAATGGCCGTGCCCTAGAAAATCTTAAATTTGAGGCCTGTGCTATGTATCATCTTCTACCTGTTACTGTGTTACAGACTTTTATTTGGAGTTATACATGTACACGTATTAAATGTTGTAAAAAGACAAATTGTAATGAATCGGCAATTAAACAAAAATCACTTGATTTCATTTGATTTCTAATACACCATTAGATGGATTAGGTAAGCTTTTATCAGCAAAGTTGATACTATTACTGCAAACAGATCATGGAATGATTAAAGCAAAAGTGAGTGTGCTGACTGAACAATTATTGATATTCTACATGAATCAAAGCTTAAACTTCAAATTTGTAACCAACTATAAGAATTGAAATTTAAACTTCAAAAATATTCAGGCTCAAATCTGGTCTTTAATCAGAACAATGATTTGGGAAATTATGCAAAACCTATGTATGTTGGGTCAATGCTGATAAAGTAAGGGCGTTTGAATGTGTAAACAACATCTTACACTTTGTAATTAAATGGAATCAGTTGATTTAAATGATCAAAATGACCCTCAATCAAATTATTTTGCTACTTTGCACCTTTAGGACAACACCTGAGGAATTCCAGATTGCCAAAGAGATTCTTTAAAAATTCTTGAATCCCGACAAAAAATTCTGCAATCAGGAAAAATCCTGACAATTATCACCCCTGAACACCTTTTTCCATTGCTTGATTTTGATCGATTTATTAGGGTTAGGGTTAACACACCGAAGGTAAACTAAGCTAAAATATAAACTGTTGCGATGTTATTCTGTACAGCCTTGTCCAAACGGAGCTAGAATAGACGTGACAATAAACGAACACTACGATGGTTCCTATGCCGGCAATCCCCAGAACCTCACATCCCACACCGGCTATGCATTCCACAGGAACGGTCCCTGTAGACGCAGCCCTGTCACACAGATCCTAGTTGTCAAGTAAGTTGACCGGCTTTCAAGTATTCCTACTTTTCCCTATTTTTGTACTTTGCTCTTACTTTTCCTACTTTTTTCTTGAAATTCCTATTTTTTCAACTTTTTTTGTCCCACAGCTCTGAAAATTGAAATCTCATTGAGTATTTTTCGTAAGTGCTACATACTGTCATTTGAAAATCACACAAAGGGCTTGGGTGCAGGAGTACTGCAACCTTACTTCCAAGAGCTTGCGAAAGGAGTGTTGTAAGTACATGAGGACATGAGTATCAATGAAAGCTGCCCCTGAAGGTCCACAAAAGTCCCCTTCTTCTTTGTGCCTTGTGCTCATATACATGTTGGTTACCAAATAGAAAGATCCCAATCTAGAAGCGTACATGTATCAAACACGTGTGTGTAGCTACGAGCTAGTGCAGTGATTTTGTAGTGATCTATGCAGCTCCACTCGCCATTCTTGTGCTCAGGTGTTGTTTTATTCAATACTATAATTTGGTTTATTACAAATGTGCAGGCAACACAAAAGCAGTATAACCCTAACCCTCCAGGGCATTTTGGCTAGAGCCCTGCCAGACGCATTAGATTGCATTGTTTGTCACATTGACTTGTGTGGAGAGTCCAGCAAAGTGGAGCTGTCAACGTACAGATGACGCCAAATGGCGCAAAAAAAAACTGCCACTAGGCCGGATGATGCCTACAGCCACTATTTGTGCAGTTTCAATCCATTGTTGGATGATTGTGTATGTTACGCTTGACTGCACAAGCACATTGTGTCTGTTTTGCTTGGCTGCACAGGCCGCCCCGATACCCCGGCGCCTCCTGATAATAACCGTACTCAAGGGGTTAAAGCAGTACAATTTTATCAAACGTGCATGGTGTTTGAATTATGTTGTAGGGCATATACAGACGTTGCATATACATCTATGGACAATGAAGGGAAAGTTTGTGGCCCGGATAGGACAAGGTCCTGGATAATATGAGGAATTTTTGTAGGTTCGGAAGACCTCATATTCCTCATATTTACGATGTTCGACTGTTGCAAGTACTCGGATGACCGTTGGAAAAGTGTGTAATGTACACACTTGATAAAGGTTGCTGTTTGTGCCTTTGTCAGTTTTCTGAATTCTGATTGGTTGCATTTTGTATTTGTCATTGCAGACATACCAAGCGGCCTCTTGGAACGCTGTCTGAATTCCAAGAAGGAGAGAATAAAGACTACCTCATAACCAGACCACAAATCTCAGGGCACAATAGGTAGGGCCTTTGTTGTATAATGTTGTCTTCTTGCTTTGATAAAGCTTGGTTTCATACAGGCATGATGAATGCCGATGGCACACAAAATTATCATGTCATAAACTGTCCTGGGGAAAGATTGTTTGTCATGTAATTTGATCCAAAAATGATAGCCAAACCATCAAAAATTTTACTTTGCCTCATTAGATTTCAAATGTTGGCATCTATGGTCTTACTAGTCAAAAGGAGAAAAAAGAGCAAAATTCATGGTCCTTGAGTGATGGGACATCGCTGTATCCCCCGCACGTCAGCATGGGAAATTGCACAAACCTACGACTCGTAAGCAGAGAGTCGGCAGAGTTGAATCTGGTTCAGTTATAGTGCAACCAGTGTAACAGCAGTATACTTGATTGTCGTCATCAACAAGGAACTTATCTACAACAATGGCACCCCTCTCCCCCCATTCAATATTCATTCTTTCAGTTGAAAATTCTTACATTATATTGATGATTTATAAATCAAAAATAGCTGAAAGTTTCACACAGTGTTTGCCCAACAAAGAGAATCGAAACCAACCTTGCATGTTGTTTTGAAATTTTCTAGAAACAGCATAAGCGCACGCAGTGCTTCTTAGGGAGTTTGGACTCCTGTTTACATGCAAAACACTCCCTATCTTTCGAGCCTTGATAATTTGCCTCTCTTTCCTATTGGACAGAATGTACTACCACACCCATTCGCTGCAACCAATCAGACCTCAGGAAATGGATCTGGACAGCGAGGACGAGATTGACCCATTGTGGCTACAACAAAGGACCAGCATGGTCAGTTACTTGTAGTTCAACCAATATATTCCCTGTGCCAAAGTTACATTTTGTTGTAAGACTAGGGTGTGAAATATGCATCCATGAGCAAGTTCGATCAAGGACCAATGGTTAACTAGTGGTTGGTTCGTGACGTATGTAGCACATGAGCACTGAAGTTGAAGTGCGAACGACTAGTCAAATTATTGTTATGTCAACGCGACTATGAGAAAATGGCGGGGGCTAGTTTGTTTACGTTTTTGGACGACTTCATAGATGAAAGCGAGACGGACGATATTTGCTCAGTATATCAACAATGTCACAAGTGGTAACGTGTGCATTATATCAACATGTTCAAAGAAAGACATGTAACAAAAAACGATCGTTCACTGCTGCTGAATATTTACGTTTGTTTGCCATTTTTCTGATAACTGGTCCTCTCTGCACTGTGCTACTAAAACAGCTATTGGTAACCAGCCATGCGACCAACCTCGGTAGGCTGGTTGTGAATCGTCGACTAGACTAGTCCAACCATCATCGACTAGCGTGCGTTCGATCCGAGTTAGTCGAACTATGGTTAACTATAGTCCTTGATCGAACTTGCTCCATGTAGCTGCAGTACTTGTCATAATATATTCATTGTGGAGCTTTTGCATTTATGTTGATTTTAAGTGTAGGAGTACAGATCTAAAGTTTACTAAAATGCATAGCTGCCAACTGGTATGAATTTTTCGTAATTGTTATGAATTTAACTTGGAATTACGAAAATACGAATTGCCTTTAAAAAGTTACGAATTTTTAATTTCCCGCCTAAAATAAAAACATTTTCAATGTGAACAAAGAAACTGGCACGAGCGGGATTCGAACCTGCGACCTCCGGGTTACCGTACCGGCGCTCTACCAACTGAGCTATCTTGCCCTATGTTGGCGGTCTCCCAAATTGTCAGTATCTTTGTTCGAGTGGGCGCTAGTCAGAAGTCATAAACCCAGAATGCCGTGTAGCCAGGGATCACACCCAATTTTACGATACAACCTGGGAAGCGACATTGTGGAGATCACTCAATGAGGATACGACTTTTTAATTTATAATACGTCACACAATCCACAAGGGAAACTGACTAGGTAAATTTGAATACATTTTCAATAAAAACAAAAAATAGGATAATTTTCACAAAACGATACTATTAATTTTGAAATTGTTATGTTGTTGTCGAATTTGTGTAAAAAAGAGTCGATACCATACCTTTGGAAAAGTAGTCATTACACAAAATACTGAAACACCGAAATATTGCCAACATCGATTTGTTCAGTATCGATACTGTGTGTCAGGGTACCAGTGTCAAATGTAGAAGTATGGAAAAAGGTGTGGGAGCCAGTGACAAAACGCACGTGCGGTATGGGGGGTATAGGCCTGCATCAAGATGGCTTCCTGCAGTCCTGAACTGTCAGAATTTTACGAACTTTCTGAGATTGCATTCTGAAACAAGACTGTCGAAGGGAATAGATGAAAGGACATTTTTACAGTAGATAAGCCGTTGAGAATTTCGCTGTTTTGCGGGAAGAAAAATAGCACTTGATGAACGGCACGAACGTGATGAAAATGCGGAAAAACATGTGTGCGAACGCAGCACGGGTGCCACAGCACATCGTGAGTTTAATTTTATCCTAGGTATACATCGCGATTGTCAAGTTTAACTGTTAGTTTGAAAACTTTACAGAATTTTTCGAGATCTCATCGTTTCTCATGGCGTCCAAAGGTAGACAGAAAGGACAACTTTATAGTAAGAAATAAGTGATGAATTTGACAGCTAGTTTTTAAAGGGAGACAAATCAGCTACCAACATGTACAAAGCACCACTGACGTGATGACAGCACCAAGGATCTATATGTATGTTTTTTTTTAATGATACAATGTACTTTACTCTGTGCAGCCACACAAACGAAAAACATTTAAATTTCATACAAATTATGTACAGGTACATGTCAAAGGCTGTTCCGCACTGCGCTGCACCGCGATGTGCCGCGCCACGATGCGATATTTTGTTTCTAATTGGAATTTTCAAATGTTGGCAGCTATGAAAATGGTTATGCTGGGTTCCTTTAACCCCCTTGAATACAGATGACGGTCATAGCTGCGGTTTGAAAAAGACCACCTGACTGGTTGTCTACAACCGCATTCCTGCACATACTCAATCTTGTCATATTTCAATTATACTGTTCTTGAATGGAAGTGAAATGTATAGAAGCAGATTTTTTTCAAATAAAGCTTTCATTCACACGAAATGGGGGGGGGGGGGGGGCTCAAAGTGTGATGAATAGGACCCCTATTAATAACAGTCGGACACAAGCCTGTTGTGTTTGACGTTTTGTTGATAACGACACTTCAAGACAGCAAACACTGGTTGTCGTCGGCGGGTTGTCGTCGGCGGGTTAATTAAATGTAAAACCGCTGTTCACAAAACTTACCAAGAAATCTGCTTGATTGGCTGGTGTTTTTCTTCTGTCTGCTGATTTGTTGGTTTCAAGTCATGCTGTATGCTGATTGGTTAAGCAGATGCAACAGGTGTGAAGATTGGCTTTACAAAACAGGATCCAAGAAGCTGAACCTGTAAGAAACATATTGATACATGACAAACGCATTTAGAGCTCATATGGCTTGAAACTGATTTCTTCATTTGCACTGATGTGCATTCCACTGATGCTACCAATGCAATTTTTAATCGGAACACATGCCCAATGCCCAAAATCTACACAGTGTGTATGCTAACCATTTCAAATTTCAGATCATGCTCTTGAATGAGTACAGAATGCATGCATGTGAGGTATGCCTGGAATCTGGGGATCGGCTGTAAAAATCTTGTCTAGCTCATTTCAATCTTTCCAAGCCATGCCCGTCAAATCGGTCGCATGACGCAAAGAATAAACTGAAAATTACTATTCAGAATCTACACAAATGGGTGCGCATGGGTGATCAAGTCCAAAATGGGACCTTCAAGAAAATGTAGTTTGATATATTTGTTCACCAGAGTTATGGAGGCATTCCAGGTTTGCCTTTGATGATGTCGTGCTTCGGCTCGTGCATGTAGAAATTGTCATCAGCATAAAAACCAAACAAAAGTTGACATTTCTCACTAGAATTGTTACAAAGTGGGTGGAAATTCATAGCACCGTGTCAAGAAGGCTGTCCTGCATGTATTCCAATCATTACAAATCCTATTGCGTGATTCATTTAAAAGAAGCTTTGATGAATACCAGTGCCCAACTACCCACCCGGTTTGAATGGACTTGTTCTAAAAAAAAAGAAAAGTCGTACCTTTATTGCTATTCCTAGATGCCTTTTTGTTGTACAAGACAGTTTATACATACCTGCCCAGAGGGGATGCTCCCGAAAGAACGAGAGCATCGCAAGGTATTCAAGAAAGAGAATTCCCTTTTGTTGAAATATTGAGCTTGGTCATTTCCGTTGACAGATGATCGACGAGTTTACCGACGTCAACGAGGGGGAGAAAGAGCTCATGAAACTCTGGAATCTCCATTGCATGGAACACAAGTAAGTATTGCAGAGTCGTCTAAGGTGACGTACTCCCGACTTATTCTCATCTTTCCGCAAGTAGATTTGCCAAACTTCTTTGTGCGTTGAGCTTCAAACTCATTCAGTTAAATATTGGTACTGTTACCTTATTAAAACTTGCTTCATGAATCTTGAAATTAGTCTGTAAGTCAAAATGGTTTGGTCCGGAAATTGTGCACAAAATTGAGGCAAAGGTTGTCCAAGATGGCGCACTTAACAAATCCCAATAAATCCCGAAGATAACCTATAAAAAGTTATAGCATGGGCTGGGAAGGAGTTACAACAACACACTAGACATCGATTGAAAGCTTATTTAAAATTCTGTGACATTCAACCTGTTGAGGGATGAAGCTTGCTCACTGACACTTAAAAAAAAAAAATATTTTTGGAAACCCACTCGTCTTGACAATATATCGCCTTGAGAGCAGGACCTATTGTAGATACATTCCATTACGAATGTATTAAACCAGACAAATTTCTGTCGTCTCCCAGCTTCATAGCAGACAGCCACATTCCGTTGGCCTGCCAGCTCTTCATCGAGAAAAGCGGCCGCGAGCTCCTGTATCGCAACCTCTATCGCAACTTCCTCCTCCACGTTATCAACATGTACGACTTCAGTCTCATCTCCCAGTCCGTCATCGTCCGCACCATGCTGCAGCTGGACCGCTTGAAGGAGACGGTTGCCAGGGAGCAGAGGGAGGCGGTGACGGTCGTCAAGGAGGAGCCCGAGGATGCAGGGCCGGTTACCAAGGCAGAGGGAACAGTTGACAAGAGCATTGAAGAGGACGTGCAGGATGTGTCCAAGAGTTGAGGCCGCGAGGAGGCTCGGGAGGTTGATGGAGACGGTTGCTAGGGAAGAGCAAGTGGGATGAACGGTAACCGAGGAGGTTGTGGAACACATTTGAGAACTCTCCTTGAGCAAGAGCTTAATTTTGCCCTAACCGACGATTATAGCTAGGGAATATACTTCTTTTCCTTCCGTTAATGAGATCACCAGGTAGGGACTACAGGATTGCAATGGTAAACTAAGAAGCTGCAGTTGCCAAAATGTTTGACGCCTTGGGAGGTATTAATGAACAAGTTTTTTTTTTTTAAAGCAAGGATGATGACGTTTCTATTAATATTTTGGAAATCTGGGTGGCAAAAGAAATTGTTTGTGTTCATTTGATGCAAACTCTTTTTTCAGCAAAGGAAGACCTCAGGAAAATCATATTTGAAATATCCGATCATGAAGAAAAAAATCTTGACTGCTAGAACTGGGGACACGTAGAGGGCAGCAAAACTGCGACACGCACCACTTTCCCATAATGCATTGCAGAGCTTGCGTGTATGGGTGTCTGGACTTGAACATACTGTTTCTGCACTTAGACAGGTGTAGTATTTCCACCTAAGGAATATAAACAAATCCGACAAAGCTTTCATGGGCAGGATATTCTAGGGCTGTTCATATTCGATTATTTGAAACTGGGCTTGACCGAATATTCGAATATTCGATACCGGAACTCACTGATCAGGGTTTTCATGCGTCAGCTGCAACTGCATGCTGCGCCGGTCTTTCACGTGCGGCGAAAGATATTATGGACCGCCCGGTCGACTTTTTTGCCATGCGTGTCAAGATCGTTACGGGTACGTATAACATTCTGAAAACAAGAAACCAAACTCCAGCCTGTGTTTTTGCAGTAGTTAATGTGTCAATGGTTTTACGGATAGGAACAATAAACCTCCGTCCGAAGAAAGTTAATGTTGACAAAAATGCAGCATACTAAGCACCATAACTTTTCTATTAAAACAGCATCAGAGATCTGCACGTGCATATTTTTTTCGAATATTCGAACCGGCAGCGGTATTCAAATATTCGGTTGAAGATCAAATATTCGAAACCGCCCTAGGATATTGTAAGGCCATGATGGGGGCTGTCCACACCTGTACTTTGAGTGCAAGAATTGATTGTATTGTACACTTGTTGTTTTTGTATGGGTATCGCCCAAAACAGTGCCAAAAGGCCACTCAAGGTGTGGGCTACAAAAGACAAGAAAAGACAGATAAGGAGTTCCAAAGAGAGGCAGTACGATGGAAAGAAACTTGGAAGAGTATCTCACAGTACTAGTTTTTGGAACAACAGTGAAAGGATGTGATGAGACAGCCAGGCGAGTAGAGTGCCTGAAAGTTTGGAAAGGGGGAACTAATGCTGAAAGGCCACTGGAACACCTTCCATCATAGTATCGGTAAAAAAAGGCTCAATTAAGCAACAGAGTGTTGGACATGAAAGAGGTTCCAGGAAAGATGTCAAAACAAAGGGATGATGTGTGGGAACCCCCCAAGCAATGGTCGCCAT
Organism: Hippasteria phrygiana; assembly: GCA_037893225.1. NCBI lineage: Eukaryota > Metazoa > Echinodermata > Asteroidea > Valvatida > Goniasteridae > Hippasteria > Hippasteria phrygiana. The sequence goes on along the minus strand of JAZGUH010001138.1, from coordinate 76,311 downwards.
GTCGGACCCGAGGCCAACAAGAAAGGTTAGATTTGTTTATAGACTCCAGGAGCCGAAATCATGGAGTTTGAAAGCACAAATTTGCTTGGCATTAAAAACAAAATGGCTTAGCAAAAACGGGTTACCAGCCAAAAAATGCCATGTGATAGGTATTGCCAGTGACCGGTTCTCAGCAGATTTTTGCTGAACAGGGAAATTGGCTGTGCAATTCTTCAGCTTAGCAGTTGCGTGAAACTGGGCTTTGATCTTCACACATCAACTGTTATTTCAGTTGTAAGGCGAAGTAAAAAAAACATGTTTAGCGTCTCCGCCCGCTTCTTTTTTAGGGGCCACCTGGATTTTTTTTATTGGGGGGGATTGAAAAAAAGAGGTGAAAACCCCCAAAATGTTAACCGATCCATCAGAAAATAAAAGCATACTAAAATTACTAAAAACCACTGTAAACACGCTCAATTCTGTTGTCCAACATGTCTATCATTTTTGTGTCTTAGAACAGCTGAAAAAAACTATGGTTGTCGGGCATTTATAAAAGAATAGCCCCTCCTAACTTTTGTTTAACAAACCCGGATTTTGTGGATCTTAATATTGTTGAAATCAAATAAAACACTGGAGGTCTTCAGATTCAATTCTCTAGAAGATGACAGTATTTCAGATGGAAATATTTCTCAGTACTGGCACGTGTACTGGTGCAATCTTTATAAACAATAAACTCTCGTATTGCAAACAAATCTAATTTTGTTTTTGGTCATCACCAAAGCTGTAAGAAACAATTTCAGTCACATGTTCAAGTCAAAGGTTTCTGCTTTGTGTTTTAATAGACAGATCGATTAAGCCCCGCCCCCTTGATGTATCAACCAATTACAGCTGTGACTGGTATGACAAAAAGTTCGTGCATATGAGAGGCGTGTTCAGCTATGATTGGTGAATACGTGAAGGGGTGGGGCTTAATGGATTGCTCTATTGCCGAGGGGGTTTCACAGGCCGAGACAAAAACAAAAGTGCTTATCACCAAACAGTACATCGTCTTCCCCTTAAAACTTCTTTCTCGGGTTCAGATACAGACAAATGTGCCTTAAACGATCTCCAACTTTGCTGTCTATGGGTTTTGCGTTTATTATTTTAGATTATCGTCATTTCTTTTTCTCTGTCTTTTTCTCGTACCTTCGTCTTGTGCCTTGGTCACTGAAATCATTCTGATGCTACGGCTTTCTCTTTTGCGGATGTAGTCAAGTTCCACGTAACTCCTAAAGTTTTTATACCCAGCACGATATAGGGCAGAGGGGTACCCCCCCCCCCCCCTCCCCTTTTGTCCCTATACAGTCTCCAGACTATTTTTACCCATCCCCTAGAAATCTGAAAAGAATTCCTGAGATTCCGGGAACACAATGACTATCACCAAAGGGGGTTCCCTCTGCCCCATATCGTGCATCATATGTAAGTTTAAGAGGTGTTCTTGAAAAGTCAGGTGCTGTGCTCCGATCATTTGGATTGTGGTCAGCAAAGTGGTTGATTTACACCCAAGACAAATTATTTTTTCATGTGGGGGAAAAAAACATTTTTTTATGGAAGTCGCCTAATACATTTACAAGGCTAAAAGCCACTCTATGTACTAAAAAGTGTTGCAACATAGATAGTGGGGTTGGTGGCCCTAGCTAACCACCCTTGTCGTTTTCCTGGGTCCAGATCTAAATGGAGGATAAATCTTCAATTGATACCTACCAAAGAAATTATCCCAAACCTAATCTTGCAAATTGTGAACAAAAATATCGCTTTAACGTCATGTTGATTTTTGCATACATCTCATTTCTCAACAGGTATTTATTTTTCAGGCTGAATGAGAACTCGAATACCTTTTTGGCTACAGAAAATTGGAAAATTAAGATTTAAATGTAACATGAGCAAATTTCAGTCATTTTAAAATCTTTCCTACATTTTTTTGTTACAAGTGTGAACCCCCCCCAAAGAAATATGTCTGCAAGTTTTAAGGTGAAGCTCAAAATTACTATTATTTTGTATATTGTATTTTTCACTGTACATGTACTTTATTAATTGTTTTCAGTGAAGTAGTCGAGGCCATCACAAGACCCTGCAAGACCAGCACAAGGCCTTCAGTCTTAAGCTATTCAAATGAACTGTAATAAAAACATTCCTTTGTCATGGTTTGTGCCCGTCTTATTGGTCTTATGATGATATCAACTACATCACCGATTGTTTTATACTTCATATTTGGCAAGGTTTAGTTTAAAGTTGAGCCGGTTACGTTTCCTTGTAAAGAACTATGCGAGAAACCACTTTTGGAAGATTTTGTATTTTCATGTATCAAAGTAGAGGAGAGGAAATGACGAATAAAAAAAAAATATCATGTTTGCAATACATTTGTGTTTATTTGGCTCTCTGTGTATTGATCTTATATTTGTGTCCTGGGAAGTAGCAAAATTGGAAAATTGAGCTCATGGTATTTGGTGAAAGTACAAGTTATCAACTTTATCTTGATATACTGCTTAAAAAATTATAAATTTTGTTTAACCCCTCCAGCAATTTGACTTTGAAACACCCGACTGAGCAATTGCATCATCTCACATTCTGTGGTGCTTAACCAAGCATGGACATGCGCTGCAGTGTACAATGAGTAAAATCAACTTCAGTACACACCTGACTGAAATTTTCAAAGGCAAATGTCTGATCCTTTAATTTTTTTGAGTAGTATATATTGTATGTTGCTGGAGCTCGCCACAACCTCCTTAAAAATCTTTCGAGATTGAATTCAGTTTTAAAATTTTGGGTTAGAAATATGGCTTTCCAAATGTTAAAATCCCCATAATTATTGACTTTTCAATGAAAATTGTTGTTTCTGCTTGTAAAAACTTGAAGCGTAGTAGTGTGACTTTGCGCTCATGTTGTGCTGGCAGGGTCAAATTGAATCTTTCCAAATCCTCACCATGTGAGGTCATAAGTTTTGCTTTATATACCTAATGCAAACCCGGAGTGAACATTTGCATCCTCACTGGGGGCATCCACACATTCAGGGGCGAGATTTGTCGAAATTTTTCCTGATTTCAGGAATTTTAAAGAATCTCTTGAAATCTGGAATACCTGAGGTGTTACCCTAAAGCTGTTTTTACCTGTAGAAATGGGTATTTAACCCCTTGAGTACGGGAGACGTTATGGCAGCCAAGCGAACCGCGACAATGTGTTTGTGCAGTCAAGCGTAACCTATACACAATAATCCAACAATGGATTGAAACTGCACTAACAGCGGCCAATGGTGTCATCCGGCCTGGTGGCACTGTTTAATCCAACAATGGATTGAAACTGCACAAACGGCGGACAATTACGTCATCCGGCCTGGTGGCACTTTTATTTGCGCACATTTGCGGCATCCGTACGCAAGGGGTTAAAGGGGTTTATTTAGGCAAACCATAGATCCTAACACTACAAATTTCGTGGAATTTTTTTTTCCGGCCAATTTAATGAAATGTAATTTTTAATTCTTGACCCCTTTCGTACGGATGACGCCATATGGCGTGAAAAAAAAGAAGTGCCACCAGGCCGGATGACGCCATTGGCCGCTGTTTGTGCAGTTTCAATGCATTGTTGGATTATTGTGTATGTCATGCTTGACTGCACAAACACATTGTAGCGGTTCACTTGGCTGCCAGAACCACCCCGACGTCTCCCGTAAAAACTGTACTCAAGGGGATAAACCATACATTTCACCGGTATATCAATTGACAATCACTTTCAACCTTTGGTTTTCCATTCTGGGGGAATTTTTGACCACCCCCCCCCCCCCCCCCCCCTTTAGAAATCTCTTGGATTTTATGCTAACGTGAATTTACATATTCAGCACACAAGAGTAATTACAAGGGGAAGCTTCAGTATCATCTGACAAGCGCTTCCCTAACGATATATGTACCAACAAACTTAGGAGACGCCCAACATAGGGTCAAATATCTCATTAGACCACTGCTGTGGTAATGTGGAGGTCACAGTTGCTCATTCATTAAACTGCTTATACCTTGTCGGTTTCCCTCGGGGCGTATTTGATGATATATGAAATAAAATGTTTAAAGTAAATATAAAAGAAAACTGACAGGATCGGGATTTGAATCTGCGAAAAGTTTCCTGTTACAAAAGCAATAGTCTTCACCTACCAGCTGCTCAGTTCTTTTGTACTGAAAGCACTGTGGGAAATTCACAGGCAGCCGCTCCACTGAGTATTTGGCATCACCACCAGCACCTTGAGAAGAGACTAACTTGCTGATGTGCCAACGGTAGTGAGCGTAGGCTTTACAGGTCACGTCAAGATCGTCAATTGTAAAATTTAATCTGAAAAAGGAAATGCATTAGAGGAATTAATTATAAGGAATGCTACTGCATGTACATGTATAATGAAAATTATGAAGAAACACCAATATATGCAGCATAGTGATGTTTGACTTGTATTTTTAATGGCAATATGTGGATACAAAGGGGTGCGGTTAAGCGGTGGTGGTGGGGGAGTGTTCTGATGCTGTTCAGTTTGTGGCCATATGTTACCCGCTCCACAAAAAGAGTATCATGTTGAACTACGCCTATGTGAAAACACACACAGGGCTGTACTATGTGAAGCGGGCGAAAAAAATCTTCATATGTTTTTGGTTTGTTGGCTTCTGTTATATCTATATTTTCATAATTTATTTTCAGAAACATTAATATTGATGAATAAAGATGAAAAAATAAATGTTGATAGAAATTATTTCTTTCTCATTTCTTTGCACTTTTTGTGTTTAATGGGCTATATCTCCAAACGCACATTCGTAAAATTGGAAAGTTTTAGTATACAAATGTCAAGATATCACAAGAACACCGGAGTCAAACCTACACCAAATTAAAAGCTTAGGATGTGACAAATTCAACTACCTGTATAACTCATTTTTCAAATTTTGCGACATAATACCCATTTTTGTACCAAAATAATACCAACATTGAAGAGGACATCTAAAACCAAGCATATAATGGTGCCACCTTTTTTCGAGAGCTATGAAGGCAGTCTTGTCTCTTCCTCTCATCATGAGGCGAGTCAGCATCTTAAAGAAAGCATCAGTCAGACCATCGTCATACACAACTGAGACAGAAAATAATAACACCTGACTTGAGCGAATTATTCTGGAAGTAAAACAAGGAAAAAAGAAATGCACTGACCGAAAACATGCAAAGTTGGAAAATGTCTGAAAAAATAGTCACACTTGGTCAGTTACAAAACCAAATTTATAATGCCTCGTGAACAGAAAGAAAAAAGTGCTCACTGCAGAGTCCATTTCAAAACGGAATTATTCAAAATATCCAGTCTCTGAATATTACATATTTTATTTTATTATGTGCAAACTATGGACAAGGCTTTTACAATTTTAGTTTCTAATGTCACGTGAACAAATGTAATGCTAATGGAGTCCATTTCAAAATAGTTTTCAAAACTTGAAAACATTTAATAACAGCCAGCTGATTATAAACACTTTTAAGAAAAAAGGGACTTCCTTTTTTAGTTCAATACAAACTAATTGTAGATGTATTTTCAAAGTGAACAAAGAAATTGGCAGGAGCGGGATTCGAACCTGCGACCCCCGGGTTACCGTACTGGCGCTCTACCAACTGAGCTATCGTGCCCTATGTTGGCGGTCTCCCAAATTGTCAGTATCTTTGTTCAGGTGGGCGCTAGTCAGAAGTCATAAACCCAGAATGCCGTATAGCCAGAATGCCGTATAGATGTAAATAGAAGCAGATTTGAAAACATTTGACATTTATTTACCATCAGCGGCAATGATGACGGTCACCTCTTTAAGAGTTTCTATGTCTTTGCCACTCCACTCAAATGGAACTGAACAATCTGAAAGACAAATAAAGCTTTCTTGTTCAAAAAGTATCATTATATAAAAAAAATGATGCTTATCACGAAGAGCTCCTTCTTGGTTAAAACAGTTCTGCTGACCAAATGTTTTGTGTGATGGGCATTGCATGACTGGTATTCAGCTGTTGTTTGCTCAGCATGAAAATGTTTTGGCTGGTAACCTGTTTTTACTAATAAGCAAAACTTTTTTGTGCTAAGCAAATTTGTGACCGGATCCTACGAAATGAGTCTTAAGGTCATTTTTTTACTTGTTTGTTTTTGCTTGCATTGGATACAGCATACTTGGGTATTATGTGGGTGAAAACCTTAACAGTTCCCATCGATTTCAACTCTAAAATAGCTCTGGTGACTTGTGACTCATTTTGTTTGGTTAGCGACGCCACTGACCCCAGCCAAAAAGTTGGGAGGGGGAATATATCCTTTCCATCCACCCTAGAATTTATGCCACGGTGACTGGGCTCTTCAAGCTCTTATATAATCTTTGGCATTACCTGTTTTTATGTCGGAGTGAAACCAGTCTAAGTCTCTCACTTGGATCACAGGTTCAGACAGACTCGTGTCACGAAAATCCAGGATCCGTTGAATATTGTTGCTGATGTTTCGCTGACACATCTCCAACACACTTTTCCCAACATCTGAAACAAAGACAGATATTTGGAAATGCCAGATAACAGAATCTCCAAGTATACATACTTTAGTTAATCAAAATGAATGAATTACTTTACCCTATAAGCAAGCACCCCAAAACATGAACTCCCTTGACAGATACATACATACCTGTACAGAACACAAAGGATGCAGTCATCGCCATGACGATGCTAGCCAGCCCAACCCCAGCCCCCATCTCCAAGGCAACCTTGCCTCTGAACATCTCTCCGTTAGCCAGGAGGAAATCGCAGAGAAGCAGACACCCTTGCCAAACCTGTTGAATTCCAAAGATAATTTTGAAATACAGTAGCTATGTAACAAACTCTCTAGGAATAATTGGTAGTTAGTGTCCTTGAGCAAGATAATTAACTGCATTTTTCTTATCCACCTCAGATAAAGAAGCAAACGGAAACTGGTGAGTGGTGATACTGGATCCAGATTGGCCAAAAAATACTCTTATTGAAACTACATGTAATTGTTGTTGGATATACAATCCCAAGCAAAATGTGTTGAACCAACACCCCCCCCCCCCCCCCCCCCACCCTATACAATATTGACGTGTGAGTTGAGGAAAAGCTTTGGGGCTTGGGCTGGTGCTCAACACTGAATGAGGGAAGGTGTAAAGTGTTTCAAAAGCTTTGCTTGTGATTGTATAGACTAATTACTACGACTCCTACGTTACACTGGTGTCACAACCAAAGTTTGCCTATGGCAAAAAGTTTAGATTGAGAAGCTATGAATCATACCTGTAACCCGACATCATTCAGTGTAGTTGCCATGGCATGATCTGCAAGTTATACATTTTTTATAAAAAACACAAAAAATCAATGATCTCTTTAACCCTAACCCTGCCAGACACAGCACAGTGCATCTGTGGTGACAGCTTGACCTTCCTTGCTGCACTCTGCACACAAGTCAATGTGACAAAGTATGCAATCTGATGCGTCTGGCAGGGTTTCTAGCCAAAATACCCTGGAGGGTTAGGGTTAAAACACAAGCGTCACAGCTTTGCTCATGAATATTTAAATTTAATGTCATGAATATTTAATATAAATTTAATGTAATGAATATTTAAATTACGTTGCTTTTCTTAAGTTGGGGCGTGATCCCTGGCTATACGGCATTATGGGTTTATGACTTCCGACTACCACCCACAAACAAAGATACTGACAATTTGGGACACTGCCAACATAGGGTAAGATAGCTCAGTTGGTAGAGTGCTGGTACAGTATTCTGGAGGTCACAGGTTCAAATCCCGCTCCTGCTAGTTTCGATACTCGTCAGTTTCCCTTGTGGTTGGTTTGACAATATTAAAATTTAGCTTGCTACAGGAGGCATAATAGTATTTAATACACCATCAGAATTGAAAAAATAAACAAGATTGAAAAAAAATTAATGGGGGGGGGGGGGGGCTTGAAGTCTTACCAATTACAATCACATTTTTATTGAGATGCATCCTCTTCCTGACAACCACCAGATCTCCATCCTCACCTATGGTTGCCTTGGTAACAGTATCATCTCCTTCATCATCATCAAGTGGTACTATGCTCCTGGGTTGTGAGCCTTGTTGTTCCGTATCTGACCAGCCAGTATTTTCTTCAGCCCCAGTTTGTTGTGACGTGCAACCCAAGAAATTTGTCGACTTGGGCATTGTGAAGTAGAATCGTGTTGTAGCTGTAAGTTATAATAAAGTTTGTATGGTAATCGTTACCTTAGGACCCCGTTCCAACGAAGGAGACAGTTTGTTTCGGAACTTACCTCAATATTTTGCGATGATACAGGCATGAAAAGTCATTCTGTGTGCTTGGAATCATCTAAATAGTTCGCTAAGATATCGTGTTGAATATTAGCAAGCTTAATTTTGTGGAAAGAGGGCAGGGTTTTGATTTATGAGGGAAATTATGGGGTAAAACGGCAACGTCTCTGACTGCAAACAAAGGTAAGAAAGTCACATTTTCTTTGAAAGTGCATTTCAAAATTACAAGTCAGTTTTGAATGGAACTCGTAAAAAAAATAGGTGTCCTAAAGGTAACGATTACCGTTTGTATAAATATGCACACGACAACTGTCCCCCCTGTCATGCCTGTAAGGATTGATGATCATTTTTGGGGACTTGTCCTTCTTCAAGTGCAAATAAATTTCAGCCCTATACTTTTGTACAGGAGACTGGCCCCAGGGGTACCCCTAGGCCCTAGCGGAGCCCCGTAGTTCTAGGGGTACCCCAGGGGTGGGGGTTTGGTCACTTCCAAAATGACATTCCACACATGGGGAGGGGCAGCGCGGGGGGCGGGATCGGGAGGGAGTGGAGTGGGGACTGTACACCTGGCGTTATCCCGCCGAACGACAGACCGTTACTTTTCTATAATTACCTACCATGTCCATCACTATCGTCTGATAATGGTCGAGAGGACGGAGGAATATTCACATGAACATCGGACAAGACTTGTTCTCCAAATTCACACATGACCCACTGCTGCCTGTTTTAAAGTTTCATCCACTGAAATCATTGAGCAACACGTTTTGACAAGTTCGAAAACTACAATTTGTAGTACACGTGCTTTTTGTAAACAAGACGAGAGGTCGAGAATTAGAAGTGGCCAATTTGAAATAGCGCCCTCTGTTGGTACATGCGTGGAAGCATTGTACCGTACCGTGCTATTAAAAACTTTTACAGCTTTTAGCAAAATGTGGACAGTAAATGCAATGTTGTTCAACAAAGCTTAAACTTCAAGTTTCATTTTACAACAGCATGTGCATAAACCCCAACCCAATGCTTTTAAAAATTTTAAAATAGTTCACAACCTCAATTTTTGTGTAAGCATATATCATACAAATAACACAACCAACAACAAAGTTTTGGCAACAGATCGATGTTCTTTTATTTCAAGAACTATACACAGCATTCCATTATGAACTATACTACACTTTACAAGTAAATTGCACAATTATTTACACTCTGGAGTAATTCCGAATAAATTTACAATTAGTGCCAAATGAAATGATGGATAGGAAAATTCCATAAGTTCTGGCAACTATAGGCATAGGATGAATGAAAACACATTCCAATACCACAATTTCCCAGGCTAATAAGTTATGCTTGCAAAAGTTTTATGCCAAATTGACCAATAAGTGCCTCTGCTGTCAGTGGTACACCCTGGGGGAGGGGGAGGGGCCTCAGGGGGCTTCAGGCGCAGATCCAGAGGGGTGTTTTGGGAGTCGAAACCCCCTGTTCGTTGCCAATTTTTATTTTATTTTTGCTTGTAACGTCCTACGCACCGTAGCAAACCAGAAAAGAAAAGCAAAACCCGTAAAGGTCTTATTTTGCGTGTACGGGGAGAAACTTCTTGGGCAAATGTACGAAAAACAAATTCAGAACCCCCCCCCCCCCCCCCAAGCAATCCTGGATCCGCCCCTGGGCTTGAGCCTCCCCCACCCGAGGTTGTACATTTTTGGAGGAATAATATCAGAAATAAATGTCAAAAATATGCCAATGCAATGGACTCGGACATCACCGACGTCAGAAAGAGTCCTAAAAAATGTTGGAGGTACTTTTTTGAAATGTTTTTTAGAAAATTTTGTAGAATTGTTTTATAAATTTTTTTTGGGGGGGGGGGGGGGTTGCAGTTATTGGCCCCCTCCCCCTCCCCTGGATCCACCCTCGTATCAATACAACATTTTGCAAAGGCAGCCCAATAAAATCAAAGTACTAAAATATTTTTCAAACAATTTGTCAAACAATTGTTTGACGAATTATAAGTTAAAAAGTCCTCATTGAGTGATCCCATAATGTCGCTTCCCAGGTTGTATCGTAAAATTTGGTGTGATCCCTGGCTATACGGCATTATGGGTTTATGACTTCCGACTAGTGTCTACCGAACAAAGATACTGACAATTTGGGAGACCGCCAACATAGGGCAAGATAGCTCATACAGTTGGTAGAGTGCTGGTAATGGTATTCTGCAGGTCGCAGGTTCAAGTCCGCTCCTGCCAGTTTTCTTTGTTTACTTTGAAAAAGTACTACAATAGTTATCTAACTCACAATCCTGACACTTTTGTTGAAACTCTTCAACCCTCCTCCCTCCCCCCCTAAAAAAAACACCAATCAAAATGCTGGTTAAGAACATTCAAATCGACCCATATGCTGGCCCCATTCATTGACTTGATGACTAAGACACTCATCTTGCTTAGGGCGACCTAAGCAATTCTTTTTAAAAAACAAAACTTAAGATGGGTATTAATCTTCACAAAATTTATCAGAGCGCAGACAGAAAGCCATTTTGGTAGGATCGATCACTTCACTGTACAGAAGCTTTTTGGGAATGTACAAAAGAATTTCAAAATAATATTTAGATTGTTTCCGTGACGTCGGCTAGAACCTCCTCAGGAAACTGGTACCCGGTTGTCCTTGGCCCACTTCTTCATGATACGGATGATGTACTCTACCTGCGGGTTACCAGTGTTGCGTAGGATCTGCAAGATGTCCCTCAGTGTCTCTCTATGCAGGAAATAAGGAAATATTTACAATTAACTCTTGCATCATTCAGCTTCAATACATCTTTGTAAATTACCAAAAGCCCCTTTTAAATTTAACAGACCTCGAGTTTTGTATCAAGACGATTGAAAAAGGAAGTTTTTAATCTAACGGTAAAATGTTGCCTGCACTAGTTATACCCAGCACGATGGGGCAGAGGGGTACACCCCTTTTGTCCCTATACCCTATACACTCTCCAGACTATTGTTACCTAACACATCCCCCCTAGAGATCTGGAAAGAATTCCTGAGATTCCGGGAACACAATGACCAACACAAAAGAGGGGGGTTCTCTCTGCCATGATGCACTTGGTGATAAAGTTTTTTGAATGGCAGCTGATGATAAGCTATGGAATGCACTGCCATAGTGAACACAGACCTGCCTCTTTTAAATGCAAAATAAAACTTCTTTTTAACAGAGTTGTAATCAAGTCAATCACAAATCAATCACAAGTCATCACAAGTCACTCCACAATTTTGGTCTCAAGACATGTAACAAGCTATTCAAACACACTATTTAACAAAAGCATTCCTTTGTCATTGTTCATCCCATGTAGCTTGTGAGCTGACTTGTGATTGACTTGTGATTGACTTGTGATTGACTTGTGATTGACTTGTGATTGACTTGTGATTGACTTGTGATTGACTTGTGATTGATTTGTGATTGACTTGATTAATAAATAAATGATATAAATTTGTAATACTTTAAAAAAAATGACTGTAGTGGTGAAAGAAAATGCACAGGACTTCTCCGTATGTCATACCTTGGTTCGTGACCAGCGATGATCTGCTGGAATACGCCCACGCAAGCCCCCCTCTTGCCCTCCCAGTATTCAGGATTGGGGTCGAGTCTCTCCAGGACGTCAAATGCCTTGGCTGCATAGTAGAACTGGCCCATCTGAGGAACGTGAATAAAAAAAAGACACAAATAAGTAGAGTACAAAACAGGTTATGCTAGACAAGCCCAAGGCAAATGCAAGGATGTATACTCGTGCAGGACTTGGAAAAGAGCACCATCATTCGCATAAAAACAAAAATGACCGTTCGCCAAAACAAAAAACCACAAACAATATTAGATATTGTTGGAAGCTTTGCATGGTGGAGTTTGTTAGCTGGAAAGTAGGTTTCGGGTAAATTTTCTTAAACTGAAATCACCCAATACAAGGCTAAATGCCATTCTAAGTAAAGGGTTATGATCAGAGGTGGTAGGGTTGGCGGCATTTTAACCCCTTGCGTAGGGAAGATGCCAAATGACGCAAAAGAATATTGCCACCAGGCATGTCCATAGACGCCATTTTCTGCATTTTCAATCAATTGTTGGTTTATTGTGTTCGCTACGCTTGGTTGCAAAGCCTCACTATTATAACCGTACTCAAGGGGTTACATTGCCAACCCTACCACCTTACGGTTTTAATGGGCCCAAATCTAAATAGAGGATAATTATTAAACAGATTCCAGAGAAATTATCTCAATTTTCAGACTTATAGACCCAGGCGGGGTAACTTCCACCATTTGTGGGACCAACTCACCCCCCCCCCCCCCCCCATGAATAATTGGATGGAAAGATATCACTTTTGTAGGAAGTGTTGGCCCTAAAAAGAGCCCATGGTAAAATGGTGAGCTAAGGTCTCATATCTCTCTTATCTCGTAGAGTGAGATAACACCTTAGTCTCACAAAAGAGACATCTTTCCGGCTTACACTCAATATTAACAGTTGGTACATCCACCATGACCATGAATTATTGCATGAATTATAGATACCTTGTAACAATCGTTGGCAATGAGCTGCAGCAGACTAAATGATTCGCCCGATGTCTCCATCTTCAGATACAACTCCCAGGACAGCCTGGCTTTACGATTCATAATGTCTGGAGAGATGAAATGAAAGATAATGTGGATGCACACGACCAATACTCCACATTTTTTGGCAGTTAAGCAGGATAGGTTCAACATACTGGAACTTATCCACAAAAAAATCTGAGTCATTAAGGGGCAGATAGAAGGCAATCAGATTTTACCCTGGTAGCAGCGGAAGCAAGAAGCATTCATGATATACTTACAGCATCTGGCAAGCCAGCTGAGGTACGTGTAATCGTTCTTGATCTTTTCACTCTGAATCAACAAGAAAATCTGCAAACCAACAATGGGAAAAACAGTCACTCGGACTTAGAGGCCCATGCAGTAAGACATGACATAAATACAATGACAGTGCTCTATCTGTATTGCTAAAAATGTCTAGGACCTCCGTAGAAATTGACCTATCGCAGCTGATAAGCATTTTCCAATCATAGGGTGCATTCGATAAACTTACACGAGACCGTTTGATTAGTCATCACGTGATACTCGTGTCTGCCCCGGTGTCAACCACCACTACCCCAGCTAGCGAGCGGGTCTCCGGTGGCTGCCCAGGTGTAATGACGTCACCGGCTCGAATTCGAATGTACAGATTGTGACACAAATTGGAAAGCAAAGAGTGTATTTTCCTGACAATGACAACAGTTGGCGACTAGACTGTGCAAATTGTGAATTTTTATAATTACGTCGGCCATGATGGTCACGATTTTGTCGGCAGAGCAGACGACAGTGAGCCTGTGTTTAACATTTTACACTTTTTAAAGTTCCCGTCCCAAACAACCTTTGACCTTAATTTTTCCCAGAATACCTAGGAGAATACACTGCAGCGTTGGATTAGCCTCATTTCGTGGCTTCCCCGTTGTGTAACCCCGTGTTTAAGTATAAGCTAATCGAACGCACCCATATTGTCTTTTGAATATCATGTGACATTATAAATCTTGGCGAAACAAAACTTCCAAACATGTGTGTGCGTCTTTTTTGATGAAATACAGTACGTGAATGCACGTCAAACACGTGTGTGACAACCAGATAACCTGAATAGATATCGCATGGCTGTATCTATTAAAGTTAGCTACGGAGACGTACGACCAATTTTGCTAGGATGGCCGTGTTTTTATCCCCTGAAGTACCGACAGTACAACACTGGTTGTTTTTGCCTGCCACTCACCTCCTCTGCTTCCTTGTAGTTGCCTGCCGTGGCCTTGGCCTGAGCGTAGTTGTAGTTGAACCTATCGTCATTGTAGAAGTAACTCTGGAAATGGAGGAACAAAATATCTACACAGTCAGAAAGTAAGTATGCACCATAACTTTAAAGTTTAGAACTTTCTTCTCCCATGTACAATGCCGAATTTGAAAACGGTCCATTTCATTGATAAGGGGTTAAAAGCGTCATGACCCAATCTTCACCGTGTCAATAATGACCGGGGAGGGCGTGGCTGCTGTTATTGGACCAAGCTGAAGGTAAGGTCCATTAACAGTGACCACGCCCCTTTAAAGGTTATTATTGACTGGTAGAGAGTGGATTAGGCCTTATAACAGAGGCCTGGTCTCACCTTGACCGAGTTGAGATAGATCAGCACATCCTCAAATTGCTTGAGGAGAAAGAAGCATGCTGCCATGCACTGTCTTCCAGGGATGGTATCTACGAGGAAGCAGATCAGGAGATAATTATGTCAAAAGCTTGGCAAGAAAATGGAATCAAATCTCAGGTAAGAATGTCCTATTCAAATGCTACGTGAGAAAGAACTTGCTTTTTAAAGTTTGAAACGTTAGGCTAGCTAATTTTGTCGATATTTATATCTCAGGCCAATCCAGTTAGTTAGCAGTTTGCAGCAGTTGAATTCATTTTCATTTGAAGAAGGGTCAGTTGGTCGAAATAAAAAAATAAAAAATTCACAAAGTTATGCACAATATCCAAATCAGTGTCAAGACCAATACAAGTCCGTGTGCATGGTGCGACGTTAAAAGTGTCCGACGATTGCAACATATGTACGGCACTGATATATTTCTTAAATTTGGTTTGCAAATATCGGCACTGTTTCCCTGATTTAAAATCAGACGTTATTTTCAGTGCCTCGTTGGAAAGTGTACTCAGTTATTGGCCGTTATTGGCTAGATGATAGTTAAACAATTTTAAATTCTCCAAGTTAAAGTTTCTCACTTACCGCATTCACTGGCAGAGCCTCCAACCAACTGGAAATACTGCTGTGCTATTTTCAGATGTTCTCTCTACAGACAAAACGGTGGGAAAACAGTGGCAAATTGATTTTGAGTTTGATTCACATTAAGCATCAGCAACATCAAAGGAGGCATGTGTCCGACACCAAAACTCATTGGCCAACATTGGTTGTATTCAGCCTCTTGAATACGGATGACGACCATAGCCGCGGTTTGAAAAAGACCACCTGGCCGGTTCATATCTATATGTGACCGGCTCTGCAAAAAGGGGTATTATGTTGCAAAATTTGAAAAATGAGTTATATACATAGTTGAATTTGTCGCATCCTAAGCTTTAATTTGGTGTAGGTTTGACCCCTGTGGCATTATGTGTTCTCGAGATATCTTGACATTTGTATACTCATATTTTCAAATTTAACGGAAGTGCGTTTAGACATATAGGCCTTTAAATACAAAAAGTGCAAAGAAATAAGATAAAAGTAATTTTTATCAACATATATTTTTTCATCTTTAATCATCAATATTAATGTTTCTGAAAATAAATTGTGAAAATATAGATCTAATAGAAGCCAACAAACGAAAAACCAACAAAATCACCGATATGAAGATTTGTTCACCCTCTTCACATAGAACAGCCCTGTGTGTTTTCATATAGTGCGACATAATACCCTTTTTTGTAGAACGGCTCACATATGCGCATTCCTGCGTGTACTCAATTCATTCATGTTTCAACTAGATTGTTCTTGAGTGGGAGTGTAATGAATAGATGGAGCTTTATCAAACAAAGCTTTCATTCACACGAAAGGGGGGCTTCAAGGGCACTATTCAGTGTGGTGCCTAGTGTTTGTGTTTATGCTTGGCTGCACAGCTCCGCTCTTGGCATACCAGCCCCCATCAATAACAGCTGGACACAATTGGGCTAAAAGGTTGTAAAAGGGCAACGAGCAGGGAGGTGAGTCACACTGTGATCCCTCTAGATGTCTTGTACGTACCGATCCTTGTTCCTGGCCGAGTGCAGCGTTGACCACGCCCTTCAGTATGTACTCCTGGGGCGTGGTCGGTTCAATGTCCTTGAGCAAGTTGTAGCCCTCGTTTATATCATCTGTTGAGAAAACAATAAGGCTGTGAGACCACACGGCAATATATTTTGCTACATCAGATTATAGCCACAAACCTTTCCATGCATGACAACTTTCAGTTAAGTTAATACTTCATCGGGTGGAATATTCATATAGAACTCGTATAGAATAGGAATCTGCAAACATAATTCACCTAAACCCCCTGCAATGATTTTCATATGGCCTTGCAAAATCCAACAAACTCCAACAAAACTGAAATGTGAGGCCTGCTAAATACAACAAAATCCAACAGCAAATTTGGTTGGATTCTGCAGTGTACCACCTACACACCAGCCTTGGCATTTTGCAGCTACCCTGCTGAATCCAACAAAATACAACAGGTATTTGTTTGTATGAGCCCTGCCAAATCCAACAAAATCCAACTAAAATGTTACTAGAAGTCTGCTTCCACCCTGCTAAATACGACAGAATCCAACAGGTATATTTTAGCTTCCACCCTGCTAAATATGACAAAATCCAATACACCATGTAGTTTGTGTTGACTGCTAATTATAAACCCAACAAATTACAACACCTTTTTACCATTGTTGGATTTTGTTCGATTATAAGCAGGGTTAGGGTTAATATTTAGTTAGCATTTGTTGTACCTTGCTTGAGATAGTGAATAACTAGATTGAGTCTTGCTTCTGGAATGACGTCGATTAACGGAGGCAATACCTGCAGTGCCCCCTCCCCTCCCCTGAACACAACCTATGGTCAAGAAGAAACACACACAAGATACAATCATGTGTGTCAAAAACACAGAGACAAAATCACTTAACCACTCGACCACACAGCTTGCCAGTCTTGGGTTTGAGTCCTGCCAGATTATGGCAGGGACATTTTTCACACAGCCTCTTGGAAAGCATTGAACATACAACGCTATACTACACTCAGGAGGAGGGGGGGGGAATGTATTAAAATTTACGTCATCCCTGATGCTATTTCATCATCAGAAATAGTTAGAATGTTAATTTTCAATGCATTTTCTATGTGAAGGTGCTTTTTTTCCTTTTAGGGGTGGATCCAGGAATATTTAAAGGGGGTGGGGGGGGGGGGGGGGGCCAGACCTGACAGGTCTATTTGATAACCTGTAAAGACAATAAAAGGTTTGTGAATAAAACTTTTCTAAATCCATTAGGGTAAAAGCCCCCCCAAAAAATCCAATCAGTGAATGGCCCAAGTCTGAAACAATAAAATAAAACAAAAACATTTCCAAAAAAATACAGGCATGCAACTTGGAATTAACAAAAAAACAAGGAAATTCCAGTCTTTACAAGACTTTGTACAGTGTTTTTCAATTTTCAATGGCATAAGTGTAAAGTGAACAATTAGGAAATCACCTGATTTGAGGAAAAATTCTTTTAAAAATGTGTGTGGGGGGGGGGGGGGGGGGGGGGTTGGGGCCCACTGACTGATTGACAGCGGAAGATTCAGTCTGTGCTAAACTTACCAGATTGTGTTTGATGAGATCCTGTGCAAATGTGAAAGAGGGGGATGCCAGGTCTTGAAGATTCTTTAGCTCCGCCTGCAAGATGACAAATTAGGCTACGAAAATCAGTGATGAACTGCAGCCAAATGGTCATGAACCATCATTTCAGACAAGTCTTAACTTGCTAGTATTGTTAGAAAAATATGTACACATCCATGTATTTCTAGTGATTTCTGTATCAAAAGCTCCACCCCTCTTGCTAAAAAGATAAAAAGAAGGATAATGATAATAGATTAATACTAGATTTTCTCTGACCAAATTCCAAAAGTGAATACTAAATTTTGTTCCAAGACACATAGTAACATTAATCCTTACTTACAAAATCTGCCAAAATCTGCAGCAGTGCTTTTGCTAGATTTTGTTGGATTTAGGACCAAAGAGACCCGCTATTGAGACTCGTACCTTCAGGAATTATCGCAATCTAATTTTCAAATGCTGCTGCTTTCCACCCATTACATGTTCAGAACCATTTTATCCCGCCTGGGTCTATAGGTCTTAAATGGGGATAATTTCTCTGCAATCTGTTTTTAATCCTCTTTTTAGAATTATCCTCTATTTAGATCTGGGCCAAGGAAAACCGTAAGGGTGGTAGGGTTGGCAATTCAAAATGTCACGAAGCCTACCACCTCTGATTGTAACCCTTTTAGCTTTGTATTGGGTGATTTCAATGTAGAATAAAAAAAATTGTATTTTTTCCTTTTTCTATTTCTGTGAACTTTTGATGGTTACCTCTGCCGCCTTTCCATTGTACAGCCTGAAGTGGTTGCAGGCTTTGAGGTTGAGGGCTATGGCACTGTCATTGTAGTGCTGTAGATACACGGCCAGTACCTCTTGGGAAACATCGTAATAGTCCAGTTTGTAGTAACACAGGGCTACGTACACGTTTAGCGCAAGGTAATCTCTGGAGACAATAAAATTCAGAAAAAGATTATGAAAGGCATTTCATGAGAAATCAAGGCAGCGATTGTACACGCTTATCCAGTGAGATATTTTAATACTAGACACTGAAATGTGGTCTGCTCGAGATTTTCAATTCAGTTCAGTTTATTTTGTTCATTACAAGGATAACTTCTAAATTATCTTTCTTTATACAGCAGCCATATTTGTCCTGTACCCTAAAGGCAAGACCATGATCAATATGCACTGGCCTGGGGAATATAACACGAAGCACCAGACCGTTCTCGTGTTGAATAAACATGTGAACAGAGTTTTGAATGACAAGAAACAACGGTGTCCACGAATAGGATTTTCATTCCCCACTTATTGGGGAGTAGATGAAGAACGTCAAAAACTAAGATGGCGGACTTAGGTCCTTCCGGAACTTGCAATAACTTTTGTGAACTTGGAAGCACTCATTCAGTCCAGGAACGGTATAAATGATATAAGAAAATAAAATTGTACTTGATTATAGGAGGGGGATTGTATTTGGCAATAAATTTCACTTATTTCCGTAACATCGTGAAATTTCCTTTCTTTTCATTCGGAGTATTAATACGGCGACTGCCGTCTTTAATTTTCGCCTAGATGCACTCTACACGGCACTTTGGCGTTCGTAATCGGCAACCAGAGTACACTGTTCGCGGGTTAACCGAGAACGGGGTTTCGAATACACCCAATATGGCCAGTA
This sequence comes from Hippasteria phrygiana, assembly GCA_037893225.1. NCBI lineage: Eukaryota > Metazoa > Echinodermata > Asteroidea > Valvatida > Goniasteridae > Hippasteria > Hippasteria phrygiana. The sequence continues at coordinate 56,977 of JAZGUH010001138.1, read as the reverse complement.
ATTTGCTTGGGAAAAAATCCAGCCTGGTTACCTGTTGTCCAGCAGGATCCTCTTGTAGATGTCTATGGCCTCTTGGTAGTGACTGCGCAGGTAGTGTATGGATGCCAAACTAAGCTGATCCTGAATGATATCTTGAAGGTTTTGATGGTGTGACATCAGCTTCTTCTCATCATTGAACTAAAAAATAATTGTTGAAAATATATTCACCATTTTATCTTTCTCGACACACAAACAAAACATTGTTTAAAAACCTGCAACCAGAAGGAAAGATTCATACATTGTAGCTCAGGTTAGACGTCCTAGTCTTCATTGCATTACGACTGACGTCCAGGTTCTAAGACCTCTGTGTAATGCGACTCAAAACATCAAATTATTTTATTCTTGTTTTACCTTGTGGAAGAAGCCAATTTCACGTCTATGTATTCTATGTGTCCTTATCTATGAGAAGGAGGGTTGAGAAATTCCACGCACCGCGATGGACGTAAAAAATCCAGGAAAAAACACTCGAAACTAACATTACGTTGTGTCATAGTTGTAGACTGTTTTCATCCGTTAACGGAGTTCGTATAATACGTGCGTATTTCGCGTACGCGTATTCGTATACGTATCAGCGTACGCGTATGGGAGAAATCATGCTTTTGTCTTTATATTCCATATCTATGGGTTTATTAAAATCACGCGTGCAAACTGCGTGCATGCAGCATGGATACGTATACGCTAGGCATTACGCACAGTACGTATACAAACTCTGTGTTTACAATAACAGATGAAAATAGTCTACAACTATGGCACAACTTAACGTTAGCTTTGAGTGTGTTTTCCTGGATTTTATCATCCATCGCAGTGTGTGGAATTCCTTAACCCGCCGTTCCCATAGATAAAGATACATAGAATTGATAGATGTGAAATTGGCTTCATCAACAAGGTAAAGAATATTGAAAATATAAAATGTTTCGCCCTGTTTTGAGTACTTCATATCCTGGACTCCATCCGCAACGTGTAGTGCCGTCAGGGAGTCCACTTGGGCTAGGAAGATTCATTACATCACACATAATTTCACTGCTTTCAACTAAAAGTGCTATTTGCTAAAAGTTGACTTTTTGTCAAGTTTATGATTTCAAATCTTCACGGAAAAGACTGTCAGAGGTCCTCAGAGTTTTAGAGAAATGATGAAAACACTGACAAAGCAGAGTTGTAGTCCAGTCCCTGCAAGTCCTTTCACAGGTCCTTTTACAAGTCCAGTCAGAAGTCCTTTAAAAAAAGCCAGTCACAAGTAACTGGATGAACAATGACATAAGAATGCCTTTGTCAAAGCTCATTTGAATAGCTTGTGATTCGAACTGCGGCTGGAGGACTTGTGATGGACTTGTGATGGACTTGTGATGGACTTGTGATGGACTTGTGATGGACTTGTGATGGACTTGTGATGGACTTGTGATGGACTTGTGATGGACTTGTGATGGACTTGTGATGGACTCGACTACATCCCTGTGACAAAGTTGCCCACTTACCTTCTGAGATAAGTGAAAGAGTAGCCTGTTTTGAAGACTGCTCTTTGGCACTAGAAATGAAGAACACAAGATTAACTGAATGATAGGAAGCAAATGACTAACAAATCAATCGATCAATCAATCAGATGAAAAGAGTGATTTCTGAACACTGACAGGCTGTTTGACAGACCTAGCGATGGTGACTGAGACAGGCAGATAGGCAAACCAACAAACTGACCAGGTGTTCACTGATGACAACTATCTGGCTTCTGCAGATTGGACGACTGACCAACCCACTTAATTACTGATTTTCTAACCAACCAACCAACTTGCTACAAATGTATTGAAATGCCAAACAAAATGACAAACAATTATATATTTTTGTATGAAGGAAACAATGTGCAAAAATCCACACATATGATTATCTGCAACTACATGTATCTCTACAGCACTGACACCAGCTACCACTAAAATCAGGAAGACCTTCAGATAAAAAACAACAACAAATCTACAGAAGTGTAATGAAGTTTTACACCAAACCATCCAAATAACGTAAAAATGATCAGGTCAAACATTCGACACTCATGGAATCAAGCATTAAACCCCAATATGCACAAATCATTGAAAAGTGCCGATTATACACAATCTGGTATCGCCAAGTACGTTGAGTTTACCGGACAGGCCACAGCACCCCTGCTGCTTACCAATGTCCAGTTTATTCAACAAGGAAACCACACACTAGAGCATCCAAACAACAGATATATTCACCATGTTTCAACAACCTGTAGTGTTTGTGTTTTTCGTCATTTATACATGATCCTTATACCACCAGATATATATCATATTTTGATAAAACTCGACCCAAACTTTCCCTGTACAGTTGTGTGTATGGAGGCCCATTTGTTCATTGTAACAAACAAGTTTCCTGTTTGACCAGAAGAGAAAAAACAGCCATAACTTTGCTATTTTGGCAGTTGTGACTTTTTACACCATAGGAAAGAGTAATTTTCATGGCACAAACTTTACAATTTTCAATCAACTCTTGAGGGTGAACAATAAACAATGTGGTGCTGAAAGGTTTACAAAGTAAACAATTTGGAAGAACAAAAAAATGATTTCAAGCTCATGTTTTTTTGAAAATGAATTAAACTGCTGCAAACTGCTTACTGACTGAATGTACCTGAAATATACAAATCAAAAAATTTGCTGGCCTAACGTTTCGAACTTAAGCAAGTTCTTTCTCAAAGGCAAATGAGAGAGTACAAGAAACAAACATGTAGCCCTACAACGTTAGGCCAGCTAATTTTTGATTTCTCATGATTTTTTGACGGTTCACAATGGAATCATGTCATCGTTGAGATCAGTGCATCTAAATATTTTGCATATGATAGCAAATTTAACCCTAAACCCCTTGGCATTTTTACTCGGAAGTGTCCTCAACCTGTCAAAATCCAACACTGTGCAGTATACCTATGGCACATTCTTTGGACTTGGACAAATTGGAACATGATCTCCATGTAAATCAATTGTGCCAAGGCGCTACAGTTTGTAAGGCTACATGTAATGGATTACCTACTATGCTGCAAGAAACACACGTGTGTTGAACTTGAACTTGGCCGCTGTGCACGGCCTGTTGTTCTACAATTTACGCTCCAATGGGCACACCGGAGTATTGAAATATATGAGGTTTCGGCAAGAAATATCGTACAAATACTGTTGAAATGACTCTTGCGAATCAGTATTTGTGCCGTTTGGCTGTATATCAGAAGTTGGCTGCTATATTTTGATTTTTTTGAAAACCGAAATTTTCGGCAAAAATAATCCCGGCGCGAACTGGTTAAGAAGAGAGACATGGAGTCACAATGTAATGAACTTACGACCATCTTCATGCACAGCCTGGTGACTAGTTTTGTCCAGGCCTGTGTTGGAGTGTACGGAAATAAGAAAAAAAAATGAATAACAGGAAGATTATGGTAAGTAGAAATCAAGACAACTTAAGTTTGAAGTATGGATGTGTTGTGTAGAACTATTTGCTATTGTGAAAGCAGTCTAAATAAAAATTGGAAAATATGAGTGGTTAGGGTTAGGGTTAGGGTTAGGGTGAGAAATAGGGATAGGGTTGCAGTTTATAATTTAGGATAGGGTAAGGTTTGGGTTTGGGTTTGGGTTAGGGTTAGGGTTAGGGTTAGGGTTAGGGTTAGGGTTAGGGTAAGGGTTAGGGTAAGGGTAAGGGTAAGGGTAAGGGTTAGGGTTAGGGTTAGGGTTAGGGTTAGGGTTAGGGTTAGGGTTAGGGTTAGGGTTAGGGTTAGGGTTAGGGTTAGGGTTAGGGTAAGGGTAAGGGTAAGGGTTAGGGTAAGGGTAAGGGTTATGGTAAGGGTTGGGGTAAGGGTTGGGGTAAGGGTTGGGGTAAGGGTTGGGGTAAGGGTTGGGGTAAGGGTTGGGGTAAGGGTTGGGGTAAGGGTTGGGGTAAAGGTTGGGGTAAGGGTTGGGGTAAAGGTTGGGGTAAGGGTTGGGGTAAGTATAAATGATTATTTATCTATACGTATTGCTCTCAAAAATTATTGTGTTCATTAGAAAAGCACAACTGTGTTACAATCATGGGTAAAACGTAGAATATTCACGGGAGTCCGATATTCATATGACGGTCCAATTTCATGAGGCTTCTCTACAGAAAAATATTGCTGAGAACAGAAGAGTTTTGCTAACCCCAAAACAGGTTAACAGCCAAAATTTGCATGTGATGTACCTATATCGCTCGTATCTGTTCTCTTCTGTTATTTTTGCTTAACAGGATTTGCTCGGCAATATTTTCTGATGAGCACCGCCATTAAATTGGGCCTACAGAGCTGCTCAGCACAAAATTGTGCTAAGCAAAGCAGCAAAAAACAGTCTACGAGCCAAAATAGACTGTGAGGATGCAATTCTTTGCTCAAGAGGGGTTAAACGTAGTGTGTACATGATTGGTCATTGTTCCAATTTTCGGAAATGGGCGGATTTGGGGGTTAGTATTTTTATAGAAAATATTGTTCCACTGACCTGTTCAAAGTTTTGCGTTATTGGATGGCGAAAAAAATGAGAGAAAAACGGCATTCATTTTCAACCGTCGGGCAGTAAGCTCACTGACTTTGTTATAGACACAACACTGACTAACTACATTCGGTCAATAGAGGGCAGTATCCGTTATTTTTTCCAACTATTGTTCGGCTGAACAATCGTTGGAAAACGATATAAATTTCAACTTTTCTTGAAAACGACAGCACACCATGTGCCATCATTTCACAGGCTGATTGAGACTGCTATTAACTTCCAGTCTAGTCAGGTATTTCTTAATAATTCAGTAAAAAAAATGTGGAAGGATTACCAATCGTGTACACTACATTCAAAGGTCGAAGCCGGGGTGAAAATTTGTGTACAAACCCATGGGCGTTTTCACCACGCAACCTCAAAGAATTGCGTCCACCTATACTGCTTGGGACTAATTCTCCGCTAATTTCTGCTTAGCAGGAACATTTGCTGAGCAATATTTTGTACTGGGCAGCTCCATGGACTTGGTCTGTATCTTTGCTCACCCTTCCTGGCAGCAGTTTCCGCCTCCGGGTACATCCCAAGGAAAAAGTAGCAGCAGCCCAGGTTGACCCAGACGTCGGGATTCACCGCCTCCTTCTTGCTGAGTTTCTCATATTCCTCCATGGCCAACTTGTAGTCACCCAGGTGGAAGTAGCAGTAGGCCAGCCACATGTCGGTCTCGTCGCTACCCTTGCCACTGCTTCTCGTGAACTACAAAGATGAAACAAACAAGGTAGTTTGCCCCCAATTAGTTATTATTATAATTACAAAAAGTTATTGCTGATCATAAACTGTGGGCTTTTAGCGGAAAGGTTTTACTTTAATACCTGCAACCAAAATGGGTTAGGAACAGCAACATCTTGAAAAATAACCAACCTTCCTTGGTAACAACTGTCTAAACATTTGGCACAACCAGTTATTTCAAGATAATATGTCAGGAAAATTTGTGAAAAATGAGGCAGAAATTAGCTTGTATGTGAACACTTTGAGTGACTGAGCATTGTGCCAAGAACTCATTAAACACCAACTTTTTTCCCCTATACTGCTAAAAAAATTCCCATCAAAAGCGTCAAACTTAAAGGTTGCGCCGTCTGTTTATACAATTCTAAACATTCATTATGGTGGGGGGGGGGGTATCAAAGTAAAATCTTTCCCTTTTATCTCAGGGGAGGGGGAACCCTCAACATCAAGTAGGGACTGACAACCCATCCTCAGTGACCCTGGTAGGATTCGAACTTGGGTCACTGAGAAACATATCATCACTTTTCATTGGCCTTTACCTCGAGCAGCGTAAAGGCACCTGTATAGTCCCTGGAGTCTAAGTACTCTTCCAGCTTGGGCAGTTGTTTCTTCTTCTTGCTTTCCTGGGCAGGAGTGCTAGAGCCAGGCCCGGTGGCTGGCTTTTGCCTTGAAAGCATCTGCAAGGGAAACAAATAATGAAATGATACAGTATTCTGAATCTTAAAGATACCTGCGACTGAAACTCTCAAATGTTAAAGAAACGTGACCTGCTACTTTCAATCTTGATGGAGCTGACTTGGGCTTGCCTTAACATTAACAAAACTTGAAGGAAATAACCGAATAAACAAGAAAATTAAACATCAAATATTATGAAATGTCATAGCCAACAAATGTGTAAGGAAGCAGGCCTATACACAGGATCTTCAATGGGGGGGGGGGGGGGGGGGGGGGGGGTTGCCTTGCCTGATTTTCCGGACCCCTCTGGCCTGACAACCCCCCCCCCCCACCACCCGTATTGATTTTGCTTAAAAAAAATCTAAATCTGTGAGAAGGCTTTTATACACCCCTGCTTTGTGCCTAATGCAATATCCGGTAAATTAATTGGTAGTGGTTATTTTGCCGTGAACCTGTATCAGCTTATTTAACCCCAACCTTCCCAAATCCTCCAAAATCCTCTTTGCAAAATGGAGGAATTTGGAGGATTGAGGGCACTTGGAAGTTGATGCATCGGAGGATTTTGCAGGATTGAGGTTACTAGGGGTTTTTGCCCCTGCAGGAATATGGAGGATCCAGGTTATCAGGCTCAATGTGATACATGAGGATTTTGGAGGATTGAGGTTACTAGGGGTATGCAAAAAACCTCTGGAGGATTTTGGAGGATTCATGCTATGGTCCCCATAAGAGGATTTTGGAGGATTCAGGTTATATGGAGTTTTAACACTTTGAAATCAGAGGATGTTGGAGGATTCAGGTTACATAGGGGGAAAATGATGTAGGGAGTTAGGGTTAAGCTACATGTATTTGACCGGACCACGGCACTGAACATGCGCAGTGAGTGCTTTTGTGAACTTGGAAATGTTTACGATAACATATTTAGTCTGGTTTAGTGCCTTCATTGTTGTTCTGACTTTGTATTCACGAGATGACATGGATGAGAATCAGAGTATCAGACCAAATGCAATTTCGGACTTTATTTTCCTTAAAAAAAATCCTCCAGAGCCATGAATCAGAAAAAAATTAGCTGCAATGAAATCAGGATTTGATTTAAAACAGAAACAAAATTGATAGGCGCATTAACGTTATTAATAATAAACACTTCAAAATTAATTTACCTGTCATTACAATAACACAGGGACAGCTGTATAAAGCATAAGGTAAAAACTAAATTAACGTTAGACTAGAAAGAATCTACTGTACATTCATTTCTGTACTCATTCACATTCACACAGATTTTAATATACCTGCATACAAAAATCTTGCATCAAAATGATCAAATTATTTATGTCTAAGACTCTAACGTTAGTATAGCATGTTCAAGCCATTGCTAGCTTTGCATTCAAAACTTGCACATCACGCTCACTCTCGACTCGGCGTCTCTGTTGCTAAGTAGCAAAAACGTACCATTTTGTGGCCTGTTTTGTAGCAAAACCTGCTACGGATTCCACTTTATACAAGCCCCATGAATGCTAGGAGTTATAAGAAGCAGACAGAATCCAAAAGCGGCGTCTTTTTCCACGGGATTTTGCAGGTTTTTCGACCGAACTTCAAAAGTAGGCCCTACCCTGCGAGTAAAATTCAGCAGCCTTCACAGGTATGCCACACCATTTGCCGTTGATGGCGCTTTTTCTTGTAGTCTGGTCCCCCTTGGATGGGTCATTGTTCGCGCTGTATTGGCAATATGGGGGGGAGGCAGGACTTCGCACTGACATTTGGGAGATATACCCTGCCGGATATGGGGCAGCTTTTTTCACTCCGTATGTTTTGTAGGATCCTACACTTCCTACAGTCCTACACCATTGAAATGTACACAAAGTAAAAAGCAAAGACGGCGCCGCTATATTTATATTTGCTGGCGGAATCTCCATGCAGTCCCACAACACCCTGCACTATACACGGGGGGAAAACATCATACAGCATTTCGGGGAGGCGAGATCCGACAGTCCTACACCATCCTACACTGCACAAAAAAGTCCTACAGGAATCCTACACGAGGGGAAACATCATACAGCATTGAAGTGTGTACAAATATATAGTGATATTTCGGGGAGGCGAGATCCGACAGTCCTACACCATCCTACACTGCACAAAAAAGTCCTACAGGAATCCTACACACGGGGGAAAACATCATACATCATTGAAGTGTGTACAAATATATAGTGATATTTCGGGGAGGCGAGATCCGACAGTCCTACACCATCCTACACTGCACAAAAAAGTCCTACAGGAATCCTACACACGGGGGAAAACATCATACATCATTGAAGTGTGTACAAATATATAGTGATATTTCGGGGAGGCGAGATCCGACAGTCCTACACCATCCTACACTGCACAAAAAAGTCCTACAGGAATCCTACACACGGGGGGAAACATCATACAGCATTAAAGTGTGTACATAGTGATATTTCGGGGAGGCGAGATCCGACAGTCCTACACCATCCTACACTGTACAAAAGGTCCTACAGCCTCCTACACACGGGGGGAAACATCATACAGCATTAAAGTGTGTACATAGTGATATTTCGGGGAGGCGAGATCCGACAGTCCTACACCATCCTACACTGTACAAAAGGTCCTACAGGAATCCTACACACGGGGAAAAACATCATACAGAATTGAAGTGTGTACAAATATATAGTGATATTTCGGGGAGGCGAGATCCGACAGTCCTACAACATCCTACACTGCACAAAAAAGTCCTACAGGAATCCTACACACGGGGGAAAACATCATACATCATTGAAGTGTGTACAAATATATAGTGATATTTCGGAGAGGGAAGATCGGACAGTCCTACACCATCCTACACTGCACAAAAAAGTCCTACAGGAATCCTACACACGGGGGAAAACATCATACATCATTGAAGTGTGTACAAATATATAGTGATATTTCGGGGAGGCGAGATCCGACAGTCCTACACCATCCTACACTGCACAAAAGGTCCTACAGGAATCCTACACACGGGGGAAAAACATCATACAGCATTGAAGTGTGTACAAATATATAGTGATATTTCGGGGAGGCGAGATCCGACAGTCCTACACCATCCTACACTGCACAAAAAAGTCCTACAGGAATCCTACACACGGGGGAAAACATCATACATCATTGAAGTGACTTTTTGTGCAGTGTAGGCGAGATCCGACAGTCCTACACCATCCAACAAAAACTGATGTCATAATTTTTATTTGTCTTTAAAGTGATATCTTTCTTATTTACCTAATTTCACCATGTATTCGTTCATTTTAACGCCTGGCTCATTCAATTTAGATTGACATTGAATGATCGCGCAGATCGTCATTAGATAATCAAAAATATTCATTAAATTTCACTATCTGAGCATTCTTTCGAGCTTCACTCGTTCCTGAAAAAATGCATTTAAATTAAAAGCATCGCATCGTTCATTCAATTTCGTCTGAACCAGCAGAGAGGTGTCGATCGGTAATTCATTTTCATCAATGGGCAAACTTATTCAACATTTCTTCAAGCATTTTAAAAGACAAATCTGCAGGCCCGTCTGCCTATAAAAAGGTCCGAGCTATCCCACTCTAAATTACATCTGACGCCTTCAAGCAGGAATGTCTTGCACGTCAAGCGATCGATGGATGAATCAGTGAAATATGAAAACTTACAAAAACAGAAAGAAAAGAATACATGTAAACATGTCATCATAAAGATGTCCCTTATCGATTTATTCAAACTTTTAAAGACCTAGAGAAAATCAACATTGAAAAAAAGAATCCTGAGACAGTTTCTTTTCATTATTTCCTTACATTTATTTCTTATATAAATTAATTTGTTGCATTATACATGTACATTTTATTGACACAAAGATTTTAAAAGAAAAAAAATGAAACTAGCTAGAAGAAAACAGGAAAATATAGCAATTACAAAAATCTTATTAATTTGAATGAACGAACGATGAAAATGATTGCCCATGAACATAAACACATGGTGGCAAGGGGTTAAATGACAATAAAAACATAAAATGGTTCACTCGATTGGCAAATAGTCCTATAACCACTCCGCCAGGGCTTATGTATTTTTTTATAACCGAATACAACTTTTTTTTCAAATTTTTAAAAACTTCATACCATCATGGAGTAGTACAAAAAGATAACAAGTTGCCCAACTTACATTACTAATGTAATTTAATCATTCAATTTCGTCAGTGGCATGATTGAAGAGTTTATGAAAGACAAGTTACCAGTCATCTTCTGGTCGTTCATTTAATGAGCATCCAATGAAATGATTTTATCATGCAAATTCGGTAAGATCGCATGAAATTCAAGGAATCCGAAGAAAGAACATTACTTTATTTTCTTTTTGTGATTGAACATGAACCTCAAATCAAAACAAGAAATGTTGTTAGAATGCATTGCATTATTTATCTTTACGCGGGTAATTTTCTTCGCCCTTGTGAATTGAACATGAACATCGTACAACACGAGTTATGTTTCGCATTTATATGCCATACATTTGTATACAAAGCATTGGCCCTTAATCTAATTAACAAGAGAAAGTCAAATAACAATGAGTTGTGGTATTATTGCGAAATGTTTATGCCTGATTTCGTCGGCCTATTCCTTTTAGTTGATTTTGAATCACAACCAAAATGACGTCCACATAACAGCTAATTCAAACCATCTTAACGATAAATTCAATGACGAAATTGAATGATTAAATCGGTAAAATGAATGACAAAAAACGAATTTGCTTTTCTAATTCAACGCCATTCCCGGAGTGAGACGAAAATGACGATAAATAGGACGAATAAAATTGTTTTCCTGTGAATTACAATACTTTCTTTTAAGCAATTTTAAATGAAAGAAGTGCGAAATTAACCGGGAAACCTGTAGTAGTTAGTTTTTTTTCTGTGGATCTAAAGGCTTTATTAAAATTATAAGATTTAAAGAGGAGGCTGTGATGAGAGCAGTGGCGTAGCCAGGCTCTTCCTGGGGGGGGGGGGGGGGGGGGGGGCAAACGGAGGGCATGGCTTTTTTCAAGGGGGGGATATTCGCTATAACGCATATAGTGACGCAAATTCGCTAGGGCCTATAGTAACGCGTATCCCAAATTTCCAGAGGGGGGAAAGGGGGGGGGGGGGGGCAAGGGTTCCCACATGGGGAGGGGGCAGTTGCCCCCCCCCCCTTCTTGGCTACGCCACTGCATGAGAGGAATCTGCATTATTTCTCATTTTTTTATGACAGTAAAACAGCCAGGAAATTATTTCAGCCATAAAAATAAAACGGAAATGAATTCAGAAAGGTGTTGTTTTGTCAGCCCCGTCCAGCCCTCTAGTGCAATTTGTCAACAAATCATCGCTGTAGGCAGCAAATAAATAAGACGTCATCAAACGGTCTCCCATTGTGTCGGGCAATTGGCACAAAAGGAGACTCCGTCTTATGACATCAGATTTGCTTGCTACCCGCATCAACGACTTTTAGACAAATGGCGCAAGCGGGGTAGATGGGAATGGAAAAAGACATACATGTATCAACAACCATGGCCCACAGTAGGGTGCATCAAATGTATCACATTAGTAATGTAAGTTGGGCAACTTGTTAATCTTTTTGTACTACTCCATGATGGTATGAAGTTTTTAAAAATTTGAAAAAAAAGTTGTATTCGGTTATAAAAAAATACATAAGCCCTGGCGGAGTGGTTATAGGACTATTTGCCAATCGAGTGAACCATTTTATGTTTTTATTGTCATTTAACCCCTTGCCACCATGTGTTTAGTTTCATGGGCAATCATTTTCATCGTTCGTTCATTCAAATTAATAAGATTTTTGTAATTGCTATATTTTCCTGTTTTCTTCTAGCTAGTTTCATTTGTTTTCTTTTAAAATCTTTGTGTCAATAAAGTGTACATGTATAATGCAACAAATTAATTTATATAAGAAATAAATGTAAGGAAATAATGAAAAGAAACTGGCTCAGGATTCTTTTTTTCACTGTTGATCTTCTCTACGTCTTTAAAAGTTTGAATAAATCGATAAGGGGCATCTTTATGATGACATGTTTACATGTATTCTGTTATTTCTGGGTTTTTTTCAGTCTGTATTTGTAAGTTTTCATATTTCACTGATTCATCCATCGATCTCTTGACGTGCAAGACATTCCTGCTTGAAGACGTCAGATGTAATTTAGAGTGAGTTAGCTCGGACCTTTTTTATAGGCAGACGGGCCTGCAGATTTGTCTTTTAAAATGCTTGAAGAAATGTGGAATAAGTTTGCCCATCTATGAAAATGAATTACCGATCGACACCTCTCTGCTGGTTCAGACGAAATTGAATGAACGATGCGATGCTTTTAATTTGAATGCATTTTTTACAGGAACGAGTGAAGCTCGAAAGAATGCTCAGATAGTGAAATTGAATGATTATTTTTGATTGTCGAATGACGATCTACGCGATCATTCAATAATCAATTTAAATTGAATGAGCCAGGCGTTAAAATGAACGAATACATGGTGAAATTGGCCGGGAAAACCTATATTAGGTAAATAAGAAAGATGTCACTTTAAAGACAAATAAAAATAAAAATTATGACATCAGTTTTTGTTGGATGGTGTAGGACTGTCGGATCTCGCCTACACTGCACAAAAAAGTCACTTCAATGATGTATGATGTTTTCCCCCGTGTGTAGGATTCCTGTAGGACTTTTTTGTGCAGTGTAGGATGGTGTAGGACTGTCGGATCTCGCCTCCCCGAAATATCACTTTTTATTTGTACACACTTTAATGCTGTATGATGTTTTCCCCCGTGTGTAGGATTCCTGTAGGACTTTTTTGTGCAGTGTAGGATGGTGTAGGACTGTCGGATCTCGCCTCCCCGAAATGCTGTATGATGTTTTCTCCCCGTGTAGTGCAGGGTGTTGTGGGACTGCATTCCCCCAGCAAATATAAATATAGCGGCGGCGTCTTTGCTTTTTACTTTGTGCACATTTCAATGGTGTAGGACTGTAGGAAGTGTAGGATCCTACAAAATATACGGAGTGGAAAAAGCTGCCCCATATCGTGCTGCATATGTTGGGAGATGGTTTGTCTTAATTTTTTTAATGAAAAACGTTGCTTTAAATTAATAACTAACGCTTTTAGTGATTTTTAATGCTTTTTAAACAGTATCCCTTGCCACGGTTTCACAGGACTTTCGTGAAAAAAATTGATAAGTGTAGTTACAAGGGGAATGGAGAAATAAAACACATTTTCATTATGAATGGGAAGGTGGGCGGGGTTAAGAGAGGTTTTCGGGGGTTCACATTACAGTTTACTGAAGTTGAGGGGCTAGAGACTTTAGAGTGTGGCTGGATAACTTGCTGATCCCTAGCCCTTAGCCATACATCCAACCACGGGGAAAGTCCGTGTCTAATAATAAAAAGGCCAAGTTAAAAAAAAACATTTTTAGCGTCCACTCCAGGGACTCCAGGTATTTTTGAAAAAGGAAGGAGGAGGTGCTTTTTATTTTTATTTTCAAGATGGCCGCCATTCTTTTTTAAATATAAGGTTTAAAGATACAAAAAAAGGAAGAGACATGGTGGACAAGACAAGAGAATTGAACATGTTTACAGTGGTTTTAATCGGGTTACAGTGTGCTTGTATTTTATTTTCTGATGGATCGGTTGACGTAAATTAGTACATAGATTTTTCTCTTTTGCCCTTAAAGTTCTAAAGAGCAAAAGAGAAAAATGTCTGTTCTAATTAGTAATTTACATCATCATCCCCGACGCAAATTCCATCTTCACATGGATTGGGTGACATGTTTGGGTTTTTTTTTTCACCTCATTTGTGTTTTCTTCCTCCATGTTTTCACTAGTAGTATATATAGGCCTAGGCCTAAACATTTTTTTTTAATCCAGGCCCCCTCCCCCCCCCCCCCCAAAAGGGGCGATTGTGTAGTGTAGCCTAGGACCCCGCTTTAGTTTTTGATCAAATTAGAGTCAACGGTATTTTTTCTCATTACAAAATGACTTTTTTAACCTAAATTGCAATCTTCTAATTCATAACCCCTTGCGTACGGATGACGCCAAATGGCGCAAAACAAAATTGCCACCAGGCTGGATGACATCTATACTCGCCATGTTCTGCATTTTCAATCCATTGTTGCATTATTGTGTATGTTACACTTGGCTGCACAAGCCTCTTGTGTCCATTTCGCTTGGCTGCACAGGCCGCCCCGGCACTCCGGCGCCTCACTAGAATAACCGTACTCAAGGGGTTAATAATTAATTATATTGACATATTTGTTTTGTAATTTTGAACAGTTTATTGTGGTAGAAAATGCAATTACGCGCTTTATGGCAGTTGCCATGCGACGGTTTGGCAATTCAAGTAACCTAAAAGTGGATTGCTGTTCCCTTATGATGAACAGGGCCCTGCACTACACAGGAAGCGGGCGGGGATGCTAAATATGTTTTTTTACTTCGTACCAAAAGAGTTGAGGTACCACAGCACACATCAAAAGGCCCATATAGGCCAAATACTGCTCTGCACTTTGGTATTCGAGCATCTGAATTAATTCAATGTTCAGGGTTTCAGGCTTTACCTGTGGCTTGATTTTGTTTTGGGGGGGGGGGGGGGAGTTGCTTAAAGGTAGTGTACACGATTAGTAATCCTCCAATTTTTTTTTTTTACTGACTTATCACAAAATACCTTACTAGACTGTAAGTTTATAGTAGTTTCAATCATCCTGTGAAATGATGGCACCAGGTGTGCTGTCGTTGTCAAGAAAAGTGGAAATTTATAACTGTAGCCTTTAGTCAAGGCGCGCGTGGCTATAACCTGACGAGTGGCGCGCCCCGGACATGCTGGCATTCGGGGCGCGTCACGCGTCCAGGTAGCCAAGCCCGCCTTGACTGAAGGCTATCATCCGCCCGACGGTTGAAAACGAGCGCCGTTTTTCTCTCGTTTTTTCCGCCATCCAACAACGCAAAACTTTGAACAGGTCAGTGGAACGATATTTCCTATAAAATACTAAACCCCCAAATCCGCCCATTTCTGAAAATTGCAACAATGACCAATCATGTACACTACCTTTTAATACAAGGCTAAAAGCCACTCTATGTAAAGGGTACAACAGACGTGGGGTTGGCCATATTTTAGGTTGCCAGCCCCACCATTCTTACTTTTATCCTGGGTCTAGGTCTAAATGTAGGATAAATCTTCAATTAGTCTACATTAGCCTGCACCGTATTTTGGCCAGTGTTAAGCTGGTAAATTTATAAGACCTGACTTGAATTAAAGCAGATGAAATATATACAGCGTCCCCAGTTTGTAAATCATAAAAATCAGTGCATCAACATTTGGATTGTGCATTGAAAATATTGTGGCCTCACTTTTTACTCCGATAGGTAAGACTAAGAGTCGATCATCTGCCATGCCGAAACTTCCCTCCTGCTACACTACACTCATGGTGAGTGCCCTGGTACTAATTATCTACAATGAGTACCTCGAGTTCTACTTGCTCAAGCAGAGCCAGTGGACACAGGCAAGGCAGTCCATCCTACATCCCATGGAGAGCTCGACGGAGCCCAAGCAGGATCCCGTTAGGATTCTTTTCGTTGGTGATCCGCAGATCCAGGGTTACAGGAACGAGCCGGCCATTTTAGGATACATCACCAGGTATGAAATTATTAAGCATTATTCATGGCCCCAGCGGCTATCAACAGAATAGCAGGTTACAGCCTGCTGTGGCCTAGTGGTTTGGCGCATTGAATTCGTGGTCTGTGGGTAATTCTGCAGGTTGTGGTTCGAGCCCAGTCCTGGGCTACACTTAATATGGGTAGAGGCATTATTAATGTCTTGCAGTGGACTAGTTATCCATCCCGACCCTATTCATACTGTGAAGAGATCAGATTGTCTTGTTTCAGTGTGAGGGGCTGGTTCTTCCACACTTTCCTCTGTAGTCCACACCTCGAGTGGCCCTTGGCCTTGTGATGGGCGACTTGCAAAAAAAATAAAAAATAACGGGTACAAAAAAAATTCTTTGTTAACTGTATCAGGAAACCACCCAAATTGGCAAAATGAATCCAGTTGAAATGCATACTTTTCTATTTTCATATGCAGGTGGGACGCAGACATGTACTTGCAGAAGTATTTCAATGAGGCACTGTATTACATCAGGCCTGACGTCATTATCACCATGGGGGACCTGCTCGATGAGGGCAGTATATCAAACGACGCTGAGTTTGACATTTATGCCGAGAGGTTCAAGAAATTATTTGCAGTTCCTGGAGATTTCAAGGTACTTAATAATTAAGAGATGGAAAGTTGGGGGTTTGACCATGACTCTCCACCTAAGAGGTCAATTTTTTTATGAAATAGCGATACCAACGTCACAAAGAGTCACCTCCTCTTTTTTTGAATTATTTTCCATAAAGAACTTTTTAGGTTAAGGCTTTGTTTAAAAAAAAAAAATTGAAAACAAATGTAAGAAAAAGTGTACCACTGATGCAGTGTCCATGCATGCACATGGATGTTGCACGAAAAAAAATCACTCCCCAACAAGAATATTAATACTTGCAGCTTGTTCAAGTTTGGGCTCCCTCTCATCCTCCCCCCTCCCGACTTGCTAAGCCTCGGTCAGTCCCCAAGACGGCTTCTCAGAGCCAGCTGAGAGTCACTGCCATCAGAAGAGGTTTTTTCTGCGCCTCCATGCACAAGATCTGGGATGCACAATAAACCTTTTCGACTTTCTCCGATGCATTGTGGTTTGGAGGCCAAACAAACCATGTAATTTATACACAAACCTATGGCACTGTGAACCAGTCCAAATATTAATTGATTTTATGCTAAATATCTGTCGTGAGTTGAGCGATACCCTTTTCACATATCTTTGCATGGAACATAAGGAAAATAATAACCAGAAAAATCAATATTAAATGGTAATAAAAATAAAGGAAATAATTGGGGAATCCCTCTCAGGGTACCAGTTACTGATGAATGCAAATTTCTGGAATTAGAACAGCTAATGATGTCACATTATTAGCCAATCAGAAGAGGATTTTTGCAAGTATAACAACGAACATGTGACCAATGCGACCAATCACGTCCGTTCTAATGTGCTTGCTTTTCCAATGCCAGTTTAGGGTGATGCAGTTCCCATGATGCTTTGAGAATGTCGAAAAGGTTTATTGGTTGCATACAGTTGGTTCTAGGAAAAACAACATTATTTAGCTATTGTTTTGATTTCCAATTTTCCAGTCGATCGTGATACACCTTTCTGGTGATAACGACATAGGCGGCGAAGGATCGGACCCCCTGACAAATGACAAGAGGATACGATTTGAAAAACACTTTGGCCCTGTGACGGAAGTAGTTCACTACAAACACACTTCATTCATTAAGGTAAACAAATGTGTCCCAGACAGGTGGCTTAACCCCTTGCGTACAGATGACGCCATATGGCGCAACCAAAAAAAGTGCCACCAGGCCGGATGACGCCATTTGCCGCCGTTTTTGCAGTTTCAATCCATTGTTGGATGATTGTGTATGTTACGCTTGACTGCACAAACACATTGTAGCAGTTTGCTTGGCTGCCAAAACTGCTGCGACACCCCGACGTCTCCCGTAAAAAAAACGTACTCAAGGGGTTAACGGAAGATGTAGTAGCACACTGTCAAAATAAAGATGCTGGAATTGAATTGCTAATTTGTTATCATTAGATAAGTTATGAGCTTTCCAATGAAACTCCCCATGAAAAATCGGGCACTGATAAATAACATATAGTTATTATAGTAGATGTAAAGTTTAATAGTAGGAGATGGATGCTCCTAATTCTTACAGTGTTAATGTAAAGGGAAACCTTTGTTGGTAGCACAATATATTCTTGGAAGACCAAATCAAATGCAGATTGTAGTTAAGTGCTTTTTTGTTGTTGAAAATTACGGTTTTCTTCCTTTGCCAAACAAATATATGTTCGTTCTCTGGTCAGCGCGCTCGTCGATTTTGATCATGCTCGTCAATTTTTAAATTTTGTTTCTTCAAAATTTTCCGCAGTAGCTACAACAGTTATTGCCGCACCGCTCTAAAATCTCGTGGGCAGCTCAACCTCATAAATAAATGTTAAAATGAATATTAAAAGCTTGTGTTTATCATTTTAAAAAGGCCTCTAGCTGGTCCCAGTTAGCAATTAAAAGCTACATTGCTTTTTATGGCCTAAACAGCATACTCACATTTACAAAAAAATAAAGCATTGTCTAAAAAGCTGGCTTGGACCATTGGCAGTCTTTACGTCTGTTTAAAGAACAGGTTCTGAACAAATGAGAACCATAAACTCCTTAAGTACATTTAAATCGGAGCTACGTAAAGCCATCTGTCAGTGATATTTCTGTCATTTACGCTGATCTGCGGAGTTATAAACTTGGTTGCCAAAATACTTTGGAGCCGGATGGGAATTTCCCCTTGTTTTTCACCCTAAAAGGTTTTTTTTTTTCGCGGGTTTTTCGCCCATCCCGTAAAATCAGCAATAGGCTTCTGGAGAGTTGAAAAGTTAACCGAAAATATATTTATTTGTGTAAACAATGTACATGTATTTGTTTAAATATTTTGTATGAATGTGTAAATATTCAGTTTTAACTAATAATATGCAGGGCCCCAATGGAAACCAGTTTCAAACTGTTTGGGCACACCCTGGGTAAAGAAATGTAATAAATAAATAAATAAATAAATGTATAGCAGGGATTGTTTTTAACATTTTGGAGGCAAAGTCCAAGTCATAAATTTGCCTTGGCTGTATGGAAAATGTGAAGGAAAGCATTTAGGGTACCAAGGCAAACGAGGAGGGCACCTACATGTAGGCAAATGAGGGGCACCAAGCAGATGTGGAGGGCACCAAGGCACATGGAGGACACCAAGGCATGGGGAGAGCATCTAGGCAAATGATGGAGGAGGACACCAAGGCATTTGAGGACACAAAAAAGCAAAATAGTACCCACCTTGTCTGTACAATCCAAGCTTTAAAAAAGGAAAGAAAAAAAAACGCATCGCCGCATCAATTCCGGAACTTTGGTCTGACCAGCGATCGACTATTTTTTATATTTCTTTTGGCCTTATTAGGAGGAAATTCATTGAATTGAAATTTTCGGTCAGAGCATAGCACGGGCGCGGCAGCTTTTAGCATGTAATACTGCTTGATGGTTCAGAAAGAAGATGGAGTATAAGTCATCGAGAAGTTTGTTTTATTCATTGAGATGAAACCTTCTCCAAGAATAGATCTTTTCTGCACAGAAATCTCATTTTCTAAACCTTCCCCTTTTTTTTCTAAATTATTTAATTTCGCTGCATATTTTATGTGCACTAATAATAATCTTGTTCCCTAAATTTTACTTTTTTTTTCTTCTGTATACAGATCAATTTTTTGCCATATTTACATGCAGTAGGCAAAGAGAAAGACCGACTATTGGAAGAGTCTCTACACAAGATAGCAGCAGAATCTAAGGAATCTACGGTCCGAATCGTTCTCTCCCATATAGGCATGGCTAATTCTATGCTGTATAGGCACATAGAGGTACGTGCTGGTAGGGGCGATTGTGTAGTGTAGGGCCCTGTTCCCTATAAGGAAACAAAAATCCACTTTTAGGTTAATGGAATTGCCAAAGGCAGGGTTTTAGTTTTTGAGCGAAGTTTTGGGGTAAAGCGGCGATGAGGACGACAAAACGCAATGCGAAAACAAAGATGGCGATCACCGCGACGCACAGTAAACACGCAAAACCGCATTGATTCGAATGGCAACTGCCGTAAAGCGCGTAAGAAAATTGCATTTTCTACCACAATAAACTGTTCAAAATTACAAAAAAACGATGTCAATAGAATTAAGAGAAGTCTGCTTTAGGTTGAAAAAGTCATTTTGGAATGAGAAAAAAATACCCTTGAATCTAATTTCATCAAAACTAAAGAGGGGCCCTACACTACACAAACAGCACCAGTGAGCTAATGTAGGCAGCCTCATTGCAAGCCGTCATTTTAGCCCAGTTTTTGATAGAGGAGGGTGCTGGTCGTTCTGAGCTTGATATCAATTGTGGGTAATTTGTAGTGGAATATTGCAACTAATCTTGATAATCAACTCTTGTAGTTGTATAATAAGAAAATTTATCTTCAAGCAAACTTGAATCCTCGATCCTGATTGGTCGATCCATGGCAACCGACAGTGTGATAATAACCCATATTGCCTTCGGCCTCGTGGCATATGGAAGACGGACGCACTACATTATTCCGTGTTCCACTCGCACTCGTGCTGGGCCGGTTTTAAACGTACGTTTATAACCGTGTTTGGGCCTGGGCGCTTGATGATGACCCAGGCCCCAAGGCGGTTTTAAACGTACGTTTGAAACCAGCCCAGCACATATTTATTCCCATTCATAAAATACCTTTTTTTATAATTCAGCAAAAACCTCAACAAATTATAAATTTCTAATGATTTTTGTTCAATTCTTTTTTACCTTGGTTTGAAAAACACCCCTTTAGCTTTTTAATGGTTCGTGCCTCACGCGAGTAGTGCTAAAAATGTCCTTATATGGAAGTTGAAAACTCTTAAAGATCTTTTACATTTTTATGTGACATCAGAATGTTAATTTTGAATTAGACCGTCCCCAACTTTTTATTTTTCTTCACAGATTTTACGCACACTGAGACCTCAGTATGCCTTCAGTGCACATTCCCACCGTGTGAGTCTTTTTGTTTCAAATAATGAAAACTTGTATCAATGAGCCACCAAAATAGTATCAAAATTATTTGTATTGAATATCAGCTGGTTGTACCAGACGATAGTTTGAGGGTATCAGCGTTACATCCTCTTCACAAGTAGTGTTTGAAGCTATAAAAGATATCTCTTTTGTGAGGAAGTGTTGGCTGATGGTGAGATAAGGTGTTGACGTTTAAAACAGTGTGCTCGTCTTCAGACGACTATGCCATCATGGACTGAGTTAGCTCATGAGTTGGTAGAACACCAGTAAGCTATTAACTGGAGGCTAGAGTTGTAGTCGAGTCCCTGCAAGTCCTTTCACAATTCCTTTCGCAAGTCCAGTCACAAATCCTTTCATAAAGCCAGTCACAAGTAACTGGATGAACAATGACAAAGGAATGCCTTTTTCAAAGCTCATTTGAATAGCTTGTGATTGGGATTAGGACTGGAGGGCTTGTGATGGAATTGCAGGGACTTGTGATGGACTCGACTACATCTCTGCTGGAAGCCACAGGTTCACATCTCACTCCAGCCAGTTTTCCACTTATACAGTGGAAATCAATAGGACCTGTCAAGGTTTTCACGAATATTCAATCAGGATGCCAATTTAAATGATAAATCAAAGTACCAATATTGGTCTTTCTACTATACGAGCAAAAACTAACAAGTCAAGAAATGGCCTTCAAGAAATGGCCTTCAAGGAATGGCCTTCAAAAAATGGTCTTCAAGAAATGGCCTTCAAGAAATGGCCTTCAAGGAATGGCCTTCAAGAAATGGCCCTCAAGAAATGGCCCTCAAGAAATCGCCTTCAAGAAATGACCTTTAAGAAATGGCCTTTAAGAAATGGCCCTCAAGAAATGGCCTTCAGGAAATGGCCTTCAAGAAATGGCCTTCAGGAAATGGCCTTCAGGAAATGGCCTTCAGGAAAAAGTCATTTTGTAGTCCACCTGACTTGTCCTTCTTTCTTACCCTCGCCTCTAGTCTGGCTTCGTCAAACACCGCCTCTCCAAACTCATGGAGACATTCAAGGAAGTCTATAAGACGGAGCGGAGGCCCATCGCAGAGCTCACACCAGAGGAGGCTCAATTCATCACGAGCGAGTACAAGATCCCCACCTGCACCTACAGGATGGGTGTGCAGCATATGGCCTATGCAGCTGCAGTTATCGGTACGTTTATGGTGCATAATGCTGTGAAAAATACTGCAGTTCAGTTGAGTCGGCACTTTAATGAATTTAACTTTTTAGAGTGAGCAAAAAGAAAATTGGCTGGAGTGAGATATGAACCTGTGACCTCCGGAGGAGTGATAAACAAAAGTCATAAACCATCAAAAATATATTTAACTGCTACTATACCCGGCCAAATACAACAATATCCAACACACCATGTAGTTTGTGTTGACTGCTATAAAGCCAACAAATTACAACACCTTTGTACCATTGTTGGATTTTGTTGGATTAAGCAGGGTTCAGTTAATGCTGTGGTAAAAACTGTATAAAATACATGTCTTTAATTCTAATAACCAACAGAATAAATAGGAACTTATCCAGTCCAATGGATGACATTACTGTTAACACAAATCTTGGATTTACACTTTACACAGATGAAGAGGGCATCCTTCACTATACGATACTTGAGCTGCCCTCAAGATTCAAGCAACTGTATCGTTATGCCATGTTTGGGGTCTTCGCTGCCATTGTCATACTGTGGACTTTTATCTCGATTCCCCGAAGGAGATAGCTCTGCGAACAAAGCTAATCTACTCTTGCATTAGCTTTCAAGGCCAGCTTGGATGCCAGTTTGGCTACCAATTGCGATTCGGCCACCGGTGTGGCCAGTGTTTAACGGTGACATGGGCTGGATAAAATGAACTCTGAAGCCACAGGAACTTACAGTAACTCCAATGAGAGTTAATACACAATCAGACTGGCATTTGTGGCCTCTGGGCAACTTGTGGCCACTAATTACAGATGTGGCTGCTCGTTGCCGGCATTTGATAAGCTCTCTCCGTGCTGAAATATGTTGATCATACATGAGGCATCGCTCGGACATGAGACCATCACTTGTACTGTTGTAGTCTTCTAGGCTTACCAACATCTTGGGTGACATGACCACTTCGCTCTGAAGGAGCAGCCAAAACCATCATTTCACCTTTAAGCTAAACCACCTTTCAAGTACGTCCTGTTATATATCTCCTCATCACTGCTCTGCTTTTGTGTCGTACTCAGATCCGGATGGAGACATACACTACACACTGCTTGAGCTGCCGTCACGCTATAAGCAGCTGTACCGTTATGCCATGTTTGGCACCCTTGCCGGAGTTGTCATCGTTGCCTGGGCGATGCTGAGAGTACCACGATGGAGAAGATACTAGTACTTTTAATACTGTTTGAGGGGTTGCCAGGTTCTGCGACATTACAGAAAGGCAGTTATGGGTGGGAGACCTCTGGAAAGCATCAGTGAAGACTGCGGGGGAACCGGTTCTTGTCAGATCGGGTTCTCCTCAAAGCCGGCTTGTCTATTCAGCATGTTAGACTTGAAGACCAATGCTACAAGTTGTTTCCAGAGACTTTTTCCTTACCCAGTTCTCCTCGGAAGCAGATAATTTCTTCCCAATCCCTGATGAAAATCCACTACTTGTGGATTTACATTCAGTCCTTCATGAACGTAAATTTATAGGTGACGGTGACAGTTTTATCTTTTCTGCCGACCAGTGAGAAATGAGTGTTCATTGCAGAAGGATTGTGATCAGGGGGACCATCTGTACATGCTGTAATGATCGAATGTCTGTCTACAACTAGAAGTATAAATCTTTTAATGGATTGGTACTTGGTCAATGTTTGAAATTCTTATTTCCATGGAAACAGAAGACAAGCACTAGTTGGGTGAGCAGACTCCTCACGAATTCCTTCAAATAGATGTTGATCACAAATGGCATCGGCATCCCTCCTTCAACCGAAATTTTTTTATACGGGCCACATCGAAGGTGGACGTAAACAAATTTATGAAGGAAGCTTTTTTTCTATACGGAAGTCATCCAATACAAGGCTAAAAGCCATTTTAGCGGGCTACAACAGAGGTGGTAGGGTTGGCCACATTTTAGGTTGCCAGCCCTACCACCCTTATGTTTTCATGGGCCCAGATCTAAATAGAAGACAAATCTTTAGAAGATACCAAAGAAACGATTCCAGTTTTCAGCAGAGATGTAGTCGAGTCCATCACAAGTCCCTGCAAGTCCCTACAAGTCCATCACAAGCCCTCCAGTCCTAATCCCAATCACAAGCTATTCAAATGAGCTTTGACAAAGGCATTCCTTTGTCATTGTTCATCCAGTTACTTGTGACCGGCTTTATGAAAGGACTTCTGATGACTGGGCTTGCGAAAGTACTTGTGAAAGGACTTGCAGGGACTCGACTCCAACTCTGGTTTTCAGACCTATAGTCACAGGCAGGGTAATTACTTCCACCATTGGTGAAAGTTTGGTAGAATATATGGACTAGCATGCCAGCTAGTATGAACATCTTCTCGGTTAAAATATCCGTTTCTCGGTTAAAAATAAATCTACGCGCGTTTCAACCACATTTTAACCGTGTACACCGAGCCTCAATCTCTCTTGCTTTTTAACCGTGTTTCCACCCAATCCTCCTACCATTGTTATGCAGCGCTAAACCCTCTTCCTGTCCAAACAAAGAGTCACTCATTTTAACCGTGCGTACAAGGACGGTCCACAAACTGCAACGTTCCGTTAGGAATTACTAATTGACACTTTTATTTAATCCAATTAAGTGTTCTTTTCTATAAAAAAAAACTTCGCTGGCCGGTTGTTGTTAGCATGAAGCTGTAAGCGAACATTCATGGAATTTTGCCGTTGCTATAATAAGGGTCATCTGTTCGCGAATCATTTTCACTCATGCGTTTATTTTAATTCAGCTGCATGTAGGCCTATTTATTCACCTTAGAAATAATGCGGACGTTCCGCGGAGTCAGCGACCATGTGCTCTCTTGTAGAGATTATTGTTGAGGAAAGGCTCGCCGGCAACAGGTGATTGTAAATGTCCAATGAAACTGTATATCATTTTACAAATAAAATCACAATAATCTGCTGCATTACCGTTGACTATATTTTCCTTTTTTTTTCAACAGGAATGACAGGTGTGCCGATGGTTTGGAAGACTCCGAAACTGTCGTCAAAAACAAAACCAGCTAAAAAGATTTTTTCTTTCTATCTAATAAGTGAAAATATTTAAGTTTGGATGGTCCTTTCAACCGTTAAACGGTGCATTGTATTTGTTTTACTCACCAGCTGGCGCAATTGTATCCACGTCTATAATACTTTGTTTAAATGTAGGCCTACCCCTGTGCGCATTCTGCAGCGTTTCAGTTTACAATTAAATGCGAAGCTTACTATTAGGCTGGGTGTTTTAGTGTAATAAGTATTATTTCTCCCTTTTTTTTACCCATCCCCCATATTTCTTTCTATGGTTTTTATCTGTCTGCCCGGCATATTTTGGTTTGTGTGGGGAATTTTGTTTTAGTTTGTCTATTTGATTTGTTTGGGGGAGGCGGGCTCTTCAGACATATCGGGGCAAAAAGTGTGGTTTTAACCCCTTGAGTACGATTATTACAGGGAGGCACTGGGGTGCCATGACCGGGGTGCCATGACGGCTTTGCAGCTAAGCGAAACGGACAACATCTATCAATGGATTGAAAATGCAGAAAATGGTGTCTGTAGACATCATCCGGCCTGGTGGCAATGTTTTTCGCGCCATTTGGCGTCATCCGTACACAAGGGGTTAAAGTTGTGTGCCATATGCATTATCGGTGTTGGTGGACAGAGAGTGGGAGGGGGCGGTGGTGGATTCTATACAGCAACTTTAAACATCATTTTGTTTATCCTTTTTACTTGGGGGTTTTAGAGCAGGCATATACACTGCCCGTTGTTTTCAAAAGTTTCCATAAATACTCCGAGGAAAATGCAGTTGACAAAAATTAAGTTGGCAACTATAATTATTGTTAATAATTAACAGACAGTATCTTGGTAGACATGTGCGGTAAGTTAATCATGAATATGTACGAGTCTACACGTCATTACAATGTTGTCTTGGTGATATACCTAGGTGATATAGTTGCTATGGACGTGCCCTGTCGAATTTATCCAATCCACATGATGTTTGGGCGGTCCTCTGGAATGTCAGCATCGGCCCATTGGTGGAGGAATCTGTTTTCGCGCTCTACGAGCAGTCCCACGCTTTTCTTGGCTATGAGCCAAACTGGCTGAACCTGTACCTTGCAGTGCACGTGCGCGCCCTTGCAGTTACAAACGGCTGTTTTGTGTGCACTACGTACATACTTGGAAAGGTTTACAGGCCCTGCACATTGACACATTTGCCTTTGAAATTCTACTAGACTCAGCTTCAAAATTATATAATCTTCCAAATCTCTGCAATTATTACATTTCAGAATTTTTTTTCCCGACCAGGCACATGCTGTTCTCCCGAAAGATAGGCCTACATGTATACATTGTAGTTTTGTACAAGTACAGTAGTACATGACCGGTACTGGCCGTCCCGGCCCTGGTGTGGTGTAATTATTCAACGCGCAAAGCTCGTTGGTGGTTTGCACAGTCCGCTGCTGGTTTTTTTTTTTCGCCAGGAACACTGATGTTCTGAGGATCTAAGGACGCTTTGACGCGTAATTACACTTTCCGAGAAAATTTACTTTAAAGTTTATGTGTTTGCATTTCTAAATTAAGAATCGCAAAAGGTTGAATTTTTGTCGGTTAAACATTATTGATAATTCCAATATTACTTAATTTTAAAGTTATTTAAATCTTTATGTTAATAACCTTTTGCCGGGAAGTCATTCTGGCTTAAACGTGCGCTTAAGCGGCATGTGAAATGCTAATGCCTTTTGCCGGCCGGGAAGAAACTTCGCTGACGCCCCACTGAAGTGGAGAGGTGAACGCACTTTTATTATGTATTGTTACATAGGTATACGCCCTTTTGCTGGGAAACAAAAATGCAAAATCCCCTTGGGTCCATTTCATTTTGTAAATTACGTCAGAATGACGTAGCCCCTTGAGACGAAATGTATCAAATTGACGATATTCCAATACTCTATCGATTACCCCCAAAACAAGAATTTGAACATCAATTTTTCGTTCTTATTTATGACCTTCTGCTATTAAGCATACGACGAATTAAAATTACTTTACATATCATTACGCAAGTAAAACAAAAAACATGTTTATTAGCGTCATTCTTTTATAAACAACCGTATTTTTTTTAACTGTTCAAAGACTCGAAAATGAAAGAGACATGTTGGAAAACAGAATTGAACATATTGGACAACAGAATTGAACATGTTTAAAGTGGTTTTAATAGCTTGCGTAAGCTTATATTTTATTTTCCCGATGGATTTTTTTTTAACCTCATTTTCCAATGGTAATTTTTTTTTAATCGAGACAACCCCCAAAAAGGAAGCAGACGGGGACGCTGAACATGTCTTAACCTTATATAGTACAAAATTATGATTCAATTAATCTTTTTAATAAAATTTGATTAATTTAAATAACAAAATTCTGTCCAGAATTGTTGGCATTGTTTTTAAGGGGAGAGGACGTATACAATTGTCAAAAGCCAGCACAATAACTCAGAAGCTGTCAACCAATCGCTTTCTAAATTAATTCAAATTCTTAATGCACAACTTGATAACAGTACTAAACAAGGATCGGGAAAGCCAGGTAAGTTTCCACTCCCTATCGTCGGTGAAAAGCCATGCCGTCCATGAATCTGCCTCACATCTTTAAGGAACTGTATGGATGACAAAAAATAACCAAATTAAGTAAAACAGTTCACTTTCTTGACGTTGACATTATTTGAATAAACAAAGCAATTACGTTAGCTCACTGGTTGTTAAAAAAAACCCACTTTTCTAATACCAAAACATGATAATTATACCACAATCCTTTTCATGCTTCATCACGATTCTGCTAATCCCCAGGTTTGCAAATCCCCACATCAAAGAAATAGTTTATTGTGTCACCTTGCCAAAACTGAAAAAAGTACGGGCACGACCGTCGCGTAGGGCATATCCACGCCGTGTCAGACGGCCCAGTCCCGACGTACACGCAGTCCATGATTCGTGGCACCATGTCGGGTTTGGTGTCGTGTTCTCTTCCCCACGAGTATTGGATTACAAAGCCCCAGCAAACCCACGTTGTCCGTTCAATCATGGAGGAAGGAATTCAACTGTAGAAAATCTTGCTCAGATGGTTGAAAAAGTTGCATTTTTTAACAACTGAATGGAAATATAGTTTTGAGCCTACATCAGAGCATTTTATGGCGAGTTGCTTGCAACTTGAAGACTGAAATCTGCAGAAAATGACAACATTCATCGCATGGGTAGCGGTACGCGGGCTTATCTTCGCGACGTTCGCGAACTTTCCTTTGGTCTTGTTTCCTGTATACCAATATATATTAGCTAGTACATGTGGGGGCCGACTATCTGGAGGCCAGTTATGAGTTGTACACGACGGCTGTTTCATGTACTATCTTGTTGGAAAACCATGTTGATTGCGCTATTAATACATACGCTAAAACGTGCTTATAAAATTTAGCTTATAAAAAAAACGAAACTTAGTTTTATCCTATATGACGGTTATAACTTTACCCGGCCCACAAACAATATCTGGTCGATTGGAGTCCTTAGATATATTTTTTGGGGGGATGCAATTTTTTTTCAAAGGCAGTCAACTTAAATCGATTTAAAACAAACCTTATCACACATTTTAAAAAACATTTTCGACCTGCAGATACATTTATTTTAACATCATTGGCAACATATTCTTTTGACTTTAAAACCGATTTATACTCGGTACAGTTACGAACACAAGTTCGTATTCGTCACGGCAAATTCGTAAAAGTTAAACATAAATTTGAACTCTTGCAAATTTTGCAACGAAAAGTTCTCAAGGCTTTTTGCTTTTAATCAAGAAAGCCCCGAAGATCGCTGACTTCGCGGATATTTAAATGATACGTCCGGGGCTACATTTTCTTCATTGGGTGAATTAAAATAACAAACGCACACGAGCAGAGATCGCTGGTCACGTCGGGCTCTTTGAGTAAACATCGTTCGCGAAAGTTCGCGAACAGATGGTAGTTGGCAACGGCAGATTTTCCCGTACAGTCAGTGAGGTCACGGTTTTGTTTGCATAGAGCCCGGGTCGAATTTCGCGGCAAACATTTCTTGACGTCAAGTTTGCATCTTTTTAAGCAATGCACAGCCTACGTGTTACTCCAAAGTATAAATACTAGATACATACAAAGTTAGTTGTCAATCATGAACAGTTATGTACAGTTAAAAAATAAATTAGTATAGGTATTAGCGCCATGCTCGAAAGAGCTCGCCTGGACGTGCGGGATTAAAAACCGCAAAGGCCAAACAACCCCCATTTTAACCGAGAGGCAAGTCTGGCCGTGGAGGATTAAATTCTGCAAAACTGACCACAGAGTTAATGAGCAAGGCTCCAGGAGAGGTCCTCAAATCGACCCCTATTTTAACCGAGTAGTTTTTTAACAGAGAATCAGCACGGTTAAAATTGGGTTGTTCATAGTTTTAACCGAGAAACGGATATTTTAACCGAGAAGATGTTCATCTGAAAGATATGGGGGGGGGGGGGGGGGTTAGAAAATTTGTGATCTTTTTTCTCATTATCCATTAGAGTTTGAAGCCAGTAGATGCTATTTTGTATTTGGTATAATCATGCAATTTGTGTAAGTTATAGGGTTTACCATTGGGTGGCTGTGTAATATCAGTACATGTAGACTTCCTCCGTCACTTTTTGTGTGTGTGTGCAAGTGATAACTTTCTTACATACAGTGTGGTAATTATCAATTGCTGGACATTTTGAGAATTTTTTTTATCATCTTTTTAATGACAGTACTGCTATTGGATTTACAAGAATAATTATTTTTAGTAAAAGTCTTTCTGTTGCAATTGAAAATGTTAAACAAAAAGCACAAATATGCTCTCTGAAATGTGCCAATTTCTGCTCGTGCGTGAAATGCGTTATGAAAAGAACTCTTTTTAAATTCTGTTCAGTTCAGCTTAAGAGAACAAATTCTTTTCTAGCTTTGAAATTTGCTTTCTGACAAATATAAGGTAATTAGACTTTCTGAAGTTTATTGAACTCCATGCAAGTCTTCAATTTATTCCTTTTGCAGAAGTTCAATGTTGACCATCTATAAATTTGTATATACCATTTTTAAGCTGAAATGAAGTGTGCTTACGGGATTGTTACTGTGCATTTTTAAATCATATTTCTGAACCAAAGGCCAGCAGTATCTAAAATGGACAATGTCCCTTTTCTGTAAACTCAAATGCACATTTCAAACTTGTATCCAAATAGTTTGAGGTTTGTATTTAATCTCACATTACCTCCATGTTTGGCATGACTTTATTTATTGAAAATATTAGTCAACAGCTGTAAGAGGCCAAAGTGGCCTTATGGACCTATCAATTGAGTAGAAATAAAATCGGCACTATACTTTTGTACAGACTACAGTACAGGTAGCGTCCCAGGGGTGGGGGGTTTGGTTACTTCAATAATGACAATCCCCAGGCCACATGGGGGTGGTTTAACAATGGATAAGCGCATTAACCCTTGAAGCCAGCTGCTGTATATAGAAAATTACCACCTGGCCAGATGGTGGCTATACACGCATTCTCAATCCATTGTTGGATGATTGTGTATGTTACGCTTGGCTGCATAAGCCAGCATGGCGCTCCATTACAACACCCATACTCGAGGGGTTAAATGTAGTGTACACGATTGGTAATCCTCCAATTTGTTTTTTACTGAATTATTATGAAATACCTTACTAGACTAAGTTAATAGTATCAATTATCCTGTGAAATGATGGCACCAGGTGTGCTGTCGTCAAGAAAAGTGGAAATTTATATCGCCCAGGTAGCCACGTGCGCCTTGACTAAAGGCCATCATCCGCCCAACAGTTGAAAATGAGCGCTGTTTTTAAATACAAACCACTGTTTCTATTAAAGCAACAATGCTCTTTTTGCAGGTAATAACACAAACATTTTTTTCAGGAGTTAAATATAAAAGGGTTTTCTCTTTTTTATTTGCACAATTCAGAGGCAGGGATATTCGCACATAAATGTTTTAATGTGATATGATCTTGTTTACACTGGACATAAGTCCGACTTCCATATGATAAATAAGCGCAGTTTCTTATGACTTAAATTATATATTTTATGTTACAGTATAAATTTCATTCAGTTTGTACATGTAGGTGTGAGTAATCCAATATAGTATGTACAAAATGATATCACAATAAATGAAACCAAATACAAGGCATAATACGCATTCTGTGTCTTAATTACATATAAAAGGATATAATTTTATCCCATTTGAACAAGCATTTGTGACCGGCTCTGCAAAAATGAGTTATATACATAGTTTAATTTGTCATGGGTTTTACCCGTGGCATTTTGTGTTCTCGAGATATTTGATATTTGTATACTCCTATTTTCCAATTTAATGGTAGTGCGTTTAGAGATACAGGCCTTTAAACACACAAAGTGCAAAGAAATAAGATTTTTATCCAAATGTATTTGTTCATCTTTATTCATCAATATAAATGTTTCTGAAAATAAACGATGGAAGAATAGATGTAACAGAAGTCAACAAACCAAACACAAACAAAAAATTGCTTATGTGAAGATTTTTTTCGCCCGCTTCACATAGAAGAGCCCTGTGTGTGTTTTCACATAATACCCTTTTTTGTAGAGCGGGTCACTTTATTTCAAAGTCCTATTCTCGCAGGCCCACTTTTCAGAAACTGATAGTGAATCGTGAAAAAAAAAAATTCTTTTAGCTGTGATGTAACTATCTTTAAGAAAAATTAAACAAATATCTGTGAGATGACATAATACAACAAAATCTGCATCATGACATAATTCCAAAAACAATATCTCTCGCAATGGAATTTCTGAACCTTGGCATCTCGGCAATCGACCCTATCACAACAGGATCGCATGAATGTAGCTTGTGAAATTTGTCTAATACTAGATAGCATTTCATATTGTTCAGATGCAGTATTGATTGCGGTACTGCTGTTTTTCTTTGCAGGTCAAAACTAGAGAGTGGAGGTCTTGCTGCAATGAATGTTTATTAACCAGTTCGCGTCGGATGACGTGTATACACGCACTCGAGCGAGAACGGGACCCAGCGGAAATATCTGCCAGCGACCGGCTCGCAGTGAGCGAGGCCGGAAATATCAGGGTGTGCTAGCAGCAGATGACGGCCTGAACCCGTCCGGGCACCCAGGCTCGTGAAAAATAATCCCGGCGTGAACTGGTTAAGAGCTGTGGCTCAAAACAATTCCGAGATTGCAATGCCCAGAGAGCCAGGGGATATGCTGCAATTGGATTCTTTGTGAAGCACTCAAAGCCGGTGTACCACACACTCATGAATATTGTGGCGATGAAACTGCCATGTATAGAATGACTCGATTATATCAGCCAGCTAGGCAATAATGCTGGTACCACAGAAAAAAAAAGAAAAAAAAGATTTACCGCAATGGATACTGCTTTCAGACAATATGAAATGACCCCTTAGTTCTAATTCAATGGAGAATCTACAAACTCTGAGACCGGCAAAAAATTACTGCATCACATTCCATAGGGTTGTCTAAGGGACATAAGCTGTTTCGCGGATACTGCCATCTTTAGGGGGCAAGTGCAAAATTCAATGCATGATCTCCGTGGAGACTATTGGCTTGCGTATGCCACTAATCTCCATGGAGATCATGCATATAATTTTGCGTTTGCCCAATCAAGATGGCGGTATCAAGCGAAGATGGCAGTATCCGCGAAACGGCTTATGGTTAACTCACAAACAGCGATAAGTCCTCTTTTATGTTCCTGCATTGGAAGCCCCCATACTGGAAGTGGTCAGTAAGTGGGAGCGATACTGGGAACTGAGTCCCGTGATCCAGAATTTCAAGAGCGACTTGTCCTCTGGCTTAGCCTTGAGAATCTCCAGCAGTCTCTCCGTCTCCTCCTCGGTGTGGGAACCGGCTCGAGTGAACTTGAAAAGCAGCTTGACTTTGCTATGCATGGGCAAAAAGCATAGAGGGCACCAGTTAATAACGGAGAAATTATTACAGAAAACATGCAGTAAGTACCCAGTTCAACTTGCTCTTAAACATACAATCTACTGTGAGATTATACGCCGATGACTGCATAATTTATCGTCCAATTAAGTCTCAAGAAGATTGCAATATTACTTCAAGATGATCTAAAAGCCTTAGGTAATTGGTCAAAAAAGTGGATGCTTGATTTTAACATTGCCAAGTGCAAGGTTATGAAAATGACAAAAAAGCAAAATCCCACAATTTGCTTTTTCTAATTAGTTTTGATAAATTACTGAAACACAAAAATACATCAAATTTGTTCAGCATTGTGAACCTTATATGCTTGCTGCATCCTTGTTGCTACTTACTTCATCCACTCCTCTTTGAGAGCCACCAGAAAGGCATTGATGATGACCTCCTGGTTTAAGTTCCGGTTGTCCAAGATGTTTTCAATCTTGGTCAACATGGTGGGTGCTGATGGAGAGACATAAAATGATACAAGTGCATGTTCCCAAAATGAAAAGACAAAAAAATGCTGTTTAAATTATAAACAAAAGTCTGTTGCAAATTAGAACAGAGATTTTCTCTTTTGCCCTTTTCCCGACGTAATGTATGAAGCACTGTATGCTCAGTGCTTTCCAAGAAGCCCGTGTGAAAAAAATTCACATGCTTACTCGGGCGAGATTCGAACCGACGACTTCCTGCTTACTAGTGCAGACGTCTTAACCACCCGACCACTGAGCTTACCCGGGTCTGTTGCTAAAGTATGCTGTGCATGTTGAATTTGTTGTGGAGCTGAAAATGATCTACTAGATGGTAATTTTAAAGCCTCGTCTGTCCTCTACTGATATTTACTGAACTTTGAAGCTGGAATGTAGAAAATTAGTCTAGAATCTAGCACGGGATCAGGCTGCCAGCATAATATTAACCCTAACTCCCTAGGGTGTGCGGAAAATCATATTAAAATTGGAGGATTCAGGACTAATACAAAGAATCTCATCACAGAAAACCACTCAAAGGTCCGGTCAAAGAAAAGTCCCTATATGTGATCAAAAGATTGATTGACCCTAACCCCCTAGACCCTTTTTGCTAGGAACCATCCTCAATCCTTCAAAATCCTCATGTGCTTTAAACACCGTTCATCCTCAATCCTCCAAAATCCTCCGCTGGAAACACCATTCATCCTCAATCCTCCAAAATCCTCTTTTTTTGGTAAAATACCACTCATCCTCAATCCTCCAAAATCCTCCAAAACAGCAAGGAGGATTTTGGAGGATTGAGGTGGGTTAGGGTTAAAAAGATGTCTTAAGATGGAATTTGAAAGTAATAGGTCCTGAGCTGCCGTCAACTTGTCTGGCAAGGATTTCCAGAGACGCTGCGCAAAACAAAAACAACCCCCCACCGTGTACATGACTACGATGCTACCTTTGTCTGGTAAAGATCCCGTGCTACTCATCGCAATCCCAAACCCATGGAACGGGTCCATTTCCTTGACAACCACCTTCTCCGATTCCCCGGGTGACTGACTGGGACTGATGATGTCCAAGAGGATGTAGAACTCCGATGCCTGGATGTGGCCCGGTAGGCTGGTGCTCGGCGAGAGACCCAGAAAGTTGCACTTGAAGGATTCCTCGTAGTGGTCGCTATAGGTGATGATGTGGCAGCAGCCGACTGGTAAGAGAGTCTGGGTATCACCAGAACAGAAACAAAATTTGTGACCCGCTCCAGAAAAAGGTGATATACGTTGCGCTATGCATTTACGTGTAATGGCCCTTTCAACGTTGACAGGGTTAATTTTGTTGTCAAAATTCATTTTTTTGTTTTTTGTCTTTAATGACATCTTAAATATGTAAAGTTTCGGGTTTGGTGCACAACAATGTTGATTTCAGTGAATAAAGTGAAAAAAAAAGCCTGTTTAGAGTGCATTGTTCCATTGCATTTTATTTCAAAGCCTGTTTTCTCTGTTGTGCAATTTGAACTCCATAGAACTCATTAATATGTAAAAACGCCATATCTCCAGAACGGAAAGGGCTTTGGAGCTCTATCATGAAAGCTTACATTGTGGGCTTTCCAAACATACATAAAACAAATTTTTCATATTTTGCGACCTAATATACATTTTTCCAAAGCGGGTCACATTTTAACTGAAAAAAAATCAAGTATCAGGATGATCACCAACCCTCTGATTACCCAGATAATAA
Source organism: Hippasteria phrygiana (assembly GCA_037893225.1). Classification (NCBI taxonomy): domain Eukaryota; kingdom Metazoa; phylum Echinodermata; class Asteroidea; order Valvatida; family Goniasteridae; genus Hippasteria; species Hippasteria phrygiana. Next base: position 21,921 of record JAZGUH010001138.1, on the reverse strand, counting down.
TAAAGAAAAAAGGAAATCCCTGTGGGACATGTACTACACTTTCTTTGGTATTTTCTTATTCTGGAGCCCTGGCTAGAGTCATGGTGCTTGTGTCCTTGAGCAAGGTACTTTGTCACATGTTGCTTCTCTCCACCCAGGAGTAAATGGGTACCTGTGAGGGCAGTGATGGTTATGTGTTTGATTAGCCCATGTGCGTTTAACTTGTGCTGTATATTCCCAAGGGGGCTGAGAGAGTTTCAGGAATGATTAATGGGCCTGATGAGCAGGGGTAATAATATTGTGAGCGCTGTGATATAGTTTACTATTTGAGCGTTCTGAAATGCCGATTATTATTATTATTATTATTATTATAGCCGTGGAGCAGGCCTGGGAAGCGGATGATTGATCATGCATGACAGGCCTTTTTGGATTTTGGCGCTGAACCAGACATGTAGGGTAACAGGACACGTACACTTCTGAAGTTAGTGAGATTTTTGCTGCGCTTACTGCTTAGTCTCCACAAAATGGATGGAGTTCTATTAGCAGAAATGATTTTTGCTTTCCCATCTTGAATTTGTGACCAGCGGATAATGGCTTACCTTGAGAACTTCAAAGACCGAGTGTAGGGTGCTCTTGAAGTTGCAGCGGACGATAACCTGGTTACCGATCAGCGCGTGGTGTGCCAAGTCGTGGAAGTTCAAACAACCCAAAACCTGGAACAACGAAATAAATGACCTCCTTATAATTGCTTCATTTCTTTTTGGCCGAAGAAAATATGACAAGTTCAATCTGGTCACAGCATAGTGCTAACAATGGAAAGCTAGAGAGACAAGGGTGGAAATGGGATGAGGTTGGTGGACAATAGGGGGTAATTTCCTCTCACTCAAATTGCAAGATTAAAATTACAGTAATCATAATAGACAATGGCAACAAAATTGTGGAACCCACCTTAGGTATAATAGTTCAGCATAAGTGGGAAAAAAATTCAGGTTGACTTTTTTGTTTGAAAATTTTGACTGCATCTGTATGTCCCCCGTCCCCCTCCCCCGCTCCGCTCCCCTCCGCTCCCCTCCCCGCCAAAAAACCCCCCAAAAAACAAACAATTGCTCTGGTTCTGCCGGTGCTACTGAAATTTTAAAAACTGGACAATTTAACTTTTGTGGGGAAACAAATATGAGACGTCCATTGCCCTTAGCCGAATTGGTTGAATCTGGATTACTGAACTTACTCTTCTTAGATGGTGCAGTGATCTGAAGGTGGGGCCACCGTCTTGCCACTCCTCCCTGCTGTCCTGGATGGCTGTTGGGCCTTCCGCTGTCCCTCCTGCTGGATCGGGATCCATGGTCATCGTGGACACTTTGATGAAGCCTTCCTCGGTCTCTGCATTGGAAGGAGGATTTATAAAAAAATTCACCCAAATTGTTTGGAAGTCTGTAAATAGCTGAGTACTGTCTGTGGTTCCTAACAAGCAACAAGGCTGTGTAGATCGGTGAGGCGGGGGGGGGGGGGGGGGGGGGGGGGGGGGGGGGGGGGGGGGATAGTGGAGTAGGCATGTTGTACAAACCAATGTGGTAGTACAAACCGATGTGGTAGTATTAACGTGCGGACCTTTACCAACACAATAATAAAACAGCAAATTCCAAGATTTAATTTTTGGGATTGGTACCTGGGTACCCGTGCTTTTTCCAATCGGGTACCTGATTCCCGTACTACCTGTAAATGCACACCCCTATGGGAACCTACATGTATGTAAAATGCTTTAGGCTGTTTAAACATGTGAATTTTCCCCAATGAACAGTTTCACACAAGTGTCATATGTGTACACGGGTATGATCTCAGCCCGAGACATGCACAATGCTAGAATGAACATCCTACCTTCCTCGTTGTCCAGATCAATCAGGGCTTCCTCCTTGGGCGGTCCCTCCAGAACCTTCTCCATCATCCGGCTCCCGCCTGCCTTCAAGATCCAGGCGAACACCATGTGCAGGTAGCGGAATAGGTTGCGGTCACCGGCCTGCTCCAGTAGCGAGCGGAACGTCTTGCTGCTGCCACCGCCCCGGCGGCGCCGGTAGAAGTCGCCGGGTGCCAGAAACTCCCTGTTGATCCGCTCGGCCCGCTGCGGCCGCTCAGCCTGCTCGGCCTCGTAGACCGTCCGGGCTTTGGCCTGCAGTTCGTCGATCAGAGAGCGCATGTTGGCCACCAGGAAGGGCCAGGAGTTAAGCAGGAAGATGCGGTCCATCATGACCACAATGATGCTGTACCAACGCTGGAAGCCCCGGGCATGGCTGTCCTTGAGGAAGAAGGTGTAGCTCAGGACATAGCCGTGGTGCTCGTCACCGAAGAATATCGGCCCCTCGCGACCCTGACAGACCTGCATGCCATTGCAGGTTCACAGAAATCAAGAAAAAATGCCTTAAATGGTTCTGAAATGATGGTTAAATAAACACAAAATAAACATACTGATATCTAATCTGATGTTATTACTGAAAGGCTTAGTACCTCACAGCTGAGGCTACGGATGCAGGCCTGTCGGACCATGGTGAAGATCTGAGGGTTCTGTGGGTACTGCGTGCTGACGTAACTGATTCCCACCTCCTGTTCATGGCTGATGAAGTTTGGCTGGCCGGGCTGGAAAGATCTGCATGCCTGCATGAAAAGTTAAGGGTGAGTTATGTGGGTGTACAACCTGGGGGGATGGGGAAGATACAGCTTTGTATCCAGAGTTTTTTTGGGGGGTCTGGGTGGGGGGTGGGGGTGGGTTGGGGGGGTGGGGGGTTATATGCATTTCTGAATCGCTGTAAAATCATTATTTTTCAACCAATTTAAAAAATGAAACGTTTTACGGAGAAAAGCCCAAACTTGTTATTGATGTAGTTTATTTATTTATTTTTTGCAGGAACGAGTTAAACGGCACCCTCTTTTTTGTGTGAGTCATGAAATGGCCCAAGTTGTGTGTGTGAGTGCAAGGTCGGCAGATGTTAAATTGTGCATGAGTGACCTGCCTAATATTAAAGTAAACTCATTCAAATTATGTATAAATTAAGTAACCTTCCTGCTCCTACCTCACACAATTCTGTTTTTGAAGCCTGTGATTTGTGGTCGCCGCTCTGTGAGGGAGTGGACGAGTTTGACTCTGTTGATCTGGATCGACGGAACAAGGGATGGTCTGAGCCAGACGCACCCTGGTCGCTCTTCTCGTCAAACGTCGGCTGATGGTCCTCATGGGTGTGGAAGGACTGGGTGCAGAAGAGAATACTTGGGCCGTGAAGCTCGCAGAAATGGCAGAGGGCTATCACGGCATTCATGATGGGACAATCATGTCAAGTTGCGGACGTTTGACATCTATTTATCTATTAGTTTAAATTGTTTGGTGATGTGTTCACATGTACATACAATCTTAGCCGAACCCTTGTTCGAACTTGAAGACGGTGAACAGTGACGCCAAGATGCTACGTTGGCTGCGGTCACCACACACAAGGTGCTTTCATGACAGATGCTACAATGTAAGACACTATTTGGGCTGGCTGCGAATTATATCCCACGCTTCATTGGTCAGTCATCAGGTCTCCGGATATTAATGACAACTGTGATGGTTCGCAGTACCTTTTTTCTACATCCCTACTGTCGGTCCTGTTGAAACACAAGAAAGGAAGTACTGCTTGTCAAAATCATCTGAGTAACTTGGTTTTTAACTTTAAGAACTAGTTTTTAACGTCTGTCGGTATACATGTACACTGTATAGCATGTATAGAGTTCTTAGCAAATCTGACCCAACTTTCATGACTTTTCATGACTTTTCCACCCCAATAATATCTCAAAGCCAGAGAAAATGGCCTGTAGCGACATAGTGAGGATCATAAGTGTATTCTTACTTGTTCAAAAAGTAAGGTAGAGAAACTGTGACAAGCACAATCATGAGTCCATGGTACACATGGGGGATGTTTTGATTGTCAGTACAGTATCTAGAGCTTACTTCCAGAACTGTAAGGTTTTCACAAACCTTACAGAGAGACACACAAACTGCTGTGGGAGAATTTTTTCAAATTTTTGCAGGAGCCCTAACTCTCTCGTCACGAAATTTCCTGCCCCAACGTTTCATATGCATTATCTTGACATGGCCATGTACCTGTAGATTATCAATTTGGTAAGATTTTACTTTCCCAAGAAAGAGGGGTGAAAAATAAACTAAGTCCACAATAGACCGCGGCTATTGTTATGGAGTTGTTATGGTGTCATTGTCTGGCAGGATGGCTGTAATAAGTATTATATGTTGCTGTTTTCCTTGTAAAGGGGGAATTTTGACTCATTTCTGTTGTGTATATTCTCTATGTACGTAGCCCTCCAAATAGGGCTGTAAATGGTTAGCCCTATTTAATGGTAACAGTAAAAAGCCAGAAAATAAAAACGGAACCATTTACAGCCCTATTTGTAGGGCAAGTTCCGGCAAGGCCTAATTCTCTATATAAGGCAATGGAGAGAGCGTTGTACAGTCAATCGCATGCAACGGGAGGCTACTTTTGCCTACAATTACAACAGTCCGAGTAACTTGGACCCTTTATCGCCTTTTTTAACATTTGGACATGATCTGGTGATAGTACTAAGTAGGGTCCAAGTACGTACAGGGATTTTCTATTCATTAATTAAATAGGTCTAAAATCCCAACAAAAACATCCGAATTCAACCTTACAACGGCCACCAAAATACTAGATATGCCACCTTCGGAACAAGTGGACTTCCATGATCAGATGGAGGTACAAGGTTTACTTACCATCCAAATAAAAGTGAAATTTACCATTTAATTCCCAGAGACACCCGCAGAACATGTCTTTTCGCTGTCTTGGAGTTCAAATCGTGACCCTTCGACCTTGCATGACGTCACCCTGATATGACGCGCAGCGCCCGCAGGCACCGCGCGACAATCTGTTTATGCCGGCGACTGTTTCGTGAGTGGTACAACGGACGTGTCAGTCCGATTGGAGGCTCCACGCACGTGGGACTCGTTCTGTTTTGTATTGTTCTGTTGCGTTTTATTATTGGGGCGGGTGTTATTTTGTTAAGGAAGATCAACCTGCTTGATCTTAATTTAATTACAAGTATCTGGTGTATCTGCTCCATGATCTGCCTATCTGCCTGAGATTTAACACGTAATTAAAGCACATCTTATTTTCCTTTTTTTTTGGGGGGGGGGGGGGGTATTTACAATTTTTACTTATTTATTTAGTTTTTTTTGGGGGGGGTGGTAAAATAATGAAACCATGAAGGAATTACAACCCGAGGGAACGCAAATAAGTCAACGAACAAATTGATGGACTCAAAGGAAAATATGCATTATACATGGATTACATACGTTCCAAACTTCGAACTGAGTTAGAATCTCCACAAAATCTCGACTGTTGTACCACTCACGAAACAGTCGTCGGCATAAACAGATTGTTGCGCGGTGCCTGCGGGCGCTGCGCATCAGGGTGCTGTCATGCAAGGTCGAGGGGTCACGATTTGAACTCGCGAAAAGACATGTTCTGCAGGTGTCTCTGGGAATTAAACGGTAAATTTCATTTCATTCGATAAATTTGTATTTGGATGGTAAGTAAACCTTGGTACCTCCATCTGATCATGGAACTCCACTTGTTCCGAATTAGGTGGCATATCTAGTATTTTGGTGGCCGTTGTAAGGGTGAATTCTGAGTTTTTGTTGGGATTTTAGACGTATTTAATTAATGAATAGAAAATCGCCGTACACGTACTTGGACCCTACTATCGCCAGATCATGTCCAAATGTTTAAAAAGGCGATAGAGGGTCCAAACTCCAAGTTACTCGGACTACAATTGGTAGCGTTTATAATGTTATTGTAAAGCGTTCAATAATTATTGATACATAATTTGTAGCAAATATATTTTTTTTCTTAAATCTGTTAATGACGATGTGATGCTGCCAATATGGAAATAAATGTACGTGGTGACTCCACGTTGAATTGAATTGAAATGCATATGAAATGTTGGGGCAGAAAACTTCGTGACAAGACTCAAGGGAGTTAGGGCTCCTGCAACAGTCTTCCTCCATATGCATCATGCAAGTTGAACTTGAATTGAAGCATGGAGGAAGAATTAACGTTAGGACTATTAAGTATTATTAACGAGCAAAGATACTGACAATTTGGGAGACCGCCAACATAGGGCAAGATAGCTCAGTTGGTAGAGCACCGGTACGGTAACCCGGAGGTCGCAGGTTCGAATCCCGCTCGTGCCAGTTTCTTTGTTCACTTTGAAAAAGTATTATTAACGTTAGGAGGTAGCTCAGTGCAGTGGCAGTGCATGTTATTGTTAATTGTTAATGACACAAAAAGGTCACAAGACGTCTTGATTGAAATTATCTAGCTCTATAATGATGAACATGGATACTTACAAAATAGAACACATCCACCTATCCACCTCATACCAAATAGCTAGCTTTAAAAACTTTTGTTCGTGAAAAAAAGACGAGATATGCACTGGCACGTGACAAGTGTACATTATCATGCGGCACGTCATGTTTACATGAGTCATGAAGAACGCCCTCTCGCATGGGCAAACGTAAGCATTATTCATTCATCAACAAGCGGGGGCGTTCTTTCTAAAGGTTGCACACCATGTACCAGTAAAATAGACTTCCATAGACTCCAATGATAAACACGCAAACTTAAAAAATTCAGGAAAAATACTTAGAACTCTCCAAGATATTTGAGACACACATAAAATTAAAGCTTATTTCATCATTTTTCAGTTTCTGTTCAATTTTTTGGGAAATAACCAATGACTTTGGGGAGAAATTTCCATCCAAAGATGATACCCCTAAAAGTAGATTTTACAATCAAGCTAATCGATCTAGTAGTACCAAAGAGCCTATTTGATTTGAATGCGACGAAGAAGTGAAGTTTAAGTATTGCCATCAGACTACTACGTGCCCAGAATACATCGCTCACAGGGAGCCTAATTTGCATGCGTGTTCAAAAATCTTGCACATTTATAAATGATCCCATACAGGAGCAAGTTCGGTTGGGCGACTAGAGTGACTAGACTTAACCATAGTCGATCTAGATGTCACCCGAACGCTGCGCGGTTTGACTAGCTAGTGCAACTGGATCAACCTAGCTCCGGACCATGGTTTCTCTAGTCACTCGCAAGTTAAGTCACGGTTTCAAGATGGAGGATCGGTAAACTGGGCAAGTTTTGCAAACGTTTACGATAATTTGTTGGTTTTGTCCAATGATAATAACTCTTTGCAATAAGATAATGAATTATTTATTGCACCAAAGTTAAGTAGAGAAACTAATAATAATAAATAATAGAAAATAGAAATGACATGCATACATTTGCTTCGTTAACAACTAGCAGACGACCAACCTCGTTACCATGGGCACGATCTTGCGGCGCCATGTTTTCCCACCATGCCTTGCTCGATCCTAACCCCTGGAATTGTGTAATTACCATATCCCACATAGTGGGATATGGTAATTAGGACTGCAGTCGATGTGTTTAACGCGCGACGCAGTGTTTTTAGTAGGAAGGTTTTATTTGTAGAATCAATCTTTTGGAAGGATGAGATTAGCTCCTAATAATGCTTAATGATGCCTAATGTATTGCCCGCCTGACGTTAAATCTAACACTGCACTGAGTAGTACTAGTAGTAACAGCCGGCCTGGTGGGATCGGGAGGAAGGAAAAGTATGACGACCGTCATGACCGTTTCCGCCATTATCGCCGGATGTCAGTTGTGTAATTTTCAAAATGTTTTTCTCAGCTGTTTTCGCAAATTTGTCAAACCTTTCGATGCATCTTCTGCAGCGGCGGCAAGCACTGTCATTGAGAATGAGCTGCTTTCTTGAACTGGATAAATGAGTAAATTTACTATCGATTGGAACAATTTTGATTTTCGGCCTCGACTCGAATTTATAATATGTGTGCCTTTTCTATCTCTGTTTAAACATAAAATACATGTATTTCCTGACCAGAAAAAAATCCATATCGTTTATCGTAGCCACCAAGACTAGTGGAGTAGTGGCATTGTCTTGATAATGGAAAAATGTGCTCGGATTCGTTTTGCTGATGTGACGTGACGAACAGGATAACGCGGGCGCGAGCGCACACAGGGCGTTCAACATTCGGATTACGCGCGCGGTTCACTTTCAGTACATAAATATTCATTTCGAATAGCCAGTCAGCGTCGTTAACGTATTCCACACGGCCAGGGGTTAGTGAAGGAACGCACACGCGCCCATGGAGTCGAGGATGGCAGACGACATTCTTTGCAGTTTGTTGTTGCTGCACACTAACTAGATTTGACGTAGTCGATCGACTAGATGCGTTCGAGTGAAGGACAGACCACGCATGCGATTTTTAAATAGCAAATTGACAAAAAGGACTAGGTCAGCAGCACCCGAACTTGCTCCAGGGTGAGAGAACAGCTGTGGTTTCGGTGAGGGCGCTGCTCGACACCATTGGAACGAGGTTGAGTTGTTATAGTAGTCTTGAAGTCTGCACCATCAGCCTCAAAACGGGTGACATCATTGCTGGTGTCTGGCAGGAAGCGGATGTTTCCAGAGTAAAATTGCAACAGCGATCGCTTATATAGCTGTGAAGAGAATTCGGAGTTCAAATACTAGCTACAAAATTCGAAAGTCGAGTGTCCTATTAGCATCCCATCAATTTTACAGTTCAAAGCATTACTTTTACGTTAAGGTGCCTACTTAGCGGGTGTACATTATCACAGAAACAATTCATCCAAAATTAAGCTCAAAAGATCACCAGGAATGCTACATATTAAATATGAACTAATTACACTGCTGTGTTTTTTCCATCTTTCTAAATTACCGAAAAATTCGTATAACTCTTTGCATAGACATATCAGAGTTTAAACGCCATTCAACGTATTGCTACTGTATGGTCTCCGAGTTGCAATTTAATTAGAAAAGTCATACAGCAAAAGAAAGGTCCCAGGTGTGGATTCTTTGACATGTTTACAGCGCCATCTTAGAAGCTTGAAATACAGTCGCAAGTATTCGTGTCAGAGAGTATAAGTTACCAGGAGGCAGCGTCCGTGATTAAACTTATACTTGCTCATCCGGGTCAGCCGTGGACTTCCACTTAAGAATGATTCGTCATTAGCATCATTACTATTGTCTAAACTGTCTTTACTGGAGAATGATAATTTGAAGAAACCCAACGAGGTATATATTTACAAATCAAAGTAATAGCATTTGTCGGTAGCCTTGAAGTCGGCATCATCAGCCCCAAGACGGGTGACGTCGTTGTGTTGACACATCTTCTCGATCTCTCTCTCTTGCTGCTCTGCCAAAGATTAATTAAAGGAGTGGAATCGAGGATCTGCACTGAACTTTTTCCGCAGGTGGGTGTATCAATTTTCATGAATAATTCAGTGGTTGTGTTGCTGCACAGCTAGCACTCAGGTTCTCGGTCTTTTTTCCCCCCTTAAATTAAAAATATCCCAAAGATATCACAGTAAAGAAAAATGGGTACAGGTGGATTCGAACTAGGGATCTTTTGATCCCTAGCCCATCCCACTATCCACTAAACTATAGTCTGTAGCCATTCTTTGAAATGAGTTAATGTAACTAGTTGACTAAACAATAACAATGCTGTGACGTTCAGTTCTATTAAAATGACTAATAAACATGCATTTCTCATAAAAACTAATGAATTATTCATGAAAATTGATACACCCATCTACGAAAAAATAACTAGCGCCCGGCACGCCCAGCCACATGCAAGCACGCCCTCTACAGTCGGGTTTTCGATGTCGTGGTGAAGGAGGCATTGCTGGAAGATACGCCCATCGAGACCGGTGAAGGTGTGGTAGCAAATTTAGTCCAAGTGCTGGTATCGCAGGGTGCGTTATCATATACTAAACTCCTCTGTCGTACACAGTCACTCGGGGGCAGTTCAGCTGCTTGTTGGTTATTGGCTGGTGCGACTGCCAGTTGGTAAACTTTGCAGGTTGACCACCGCACGACCAGACGCCCTCTTGGACTGCATATGTACAGTCAATCCAGAGACCATCAACCTTTTTCCCCACCGGCAGCCAGATTTTCCTCTCGTGACTCGGGCACAGCGAGGCTGCTTCCCGGCCGGTTAGGCCAAAAAGCAATTGTTTGGTTGTCCTCGACCGCCCGCCCCTATTTTTCGGCCCGCGCCAAAAAAAAATGAATTTCAAATTTTTTTTCTTAAATTTTATCCCAAAACTCGAATTGATTTCGCTGGTTGATTCGTTCCAATCTCGTTTCCATCTTTATATTGTTATTTGTAATGCACAAACACGACCCTACCTTTCACTCCAGAGTTTGAAAGTTCATATTTTAGTATCAGTGTATGTGTGACTTCGCACAATAAATATCTCGATGGAAATACACGCGGTACAGAAATACACAAATGCAGCGTGGCCACTCATCAAATTTCAAATTCCCAAGATTCATCCAGTAAAATTCCCAAGAATTCCCAAGGCGATGGGAAAACACTGTGCAAAGAGCGTCGGAACGAGCACTTTGCGCATGTGCAATCCATATTTTTCCTACAAAAATTCCCAAGATCTTGGGAAAAATCCCAAGGAGTGGCCACAGTGCACACATGTATAACGCACGAGGCTAAAATGTTATGAAAATCGCATTTTGATAAATATACTTAGGAAACGTGTATATGCACAGGGGAAGCCAAGATGGCATCTTTAATACACGCTCGGCATTCATTGCAAACTGGGTGTAAACGTCTTGTTTGATTGTATGTGCAGTGTGGCTACCACATCAAAACTTCGTGAGGTTTTTGGTCGAATGTTGAGCCAGCTCAAATACAGCTGAAACACACAAAGGTAGCGTCCACCAAAAAGTGGTCCATAGAGTGACATTGAGCCCCAAGAGACAGTCTCAGCACTGGCAGCCTTAGGTTCGGATGGAGTGAAGGACCCGGCGGCCATCGCTGAAGAGGCAGCCGTATTACGTATATTGAACTGTTTATCGGCCTAACAACATTTGTGTGTTTGTTTTACTTTGTGTATAGTATGAAGTTGGACTCAGAGGTATCAAAGGCCTCAAAGGCCTCAAACCAATTCGTCTTTTTAGGCAATCGGAAGTAACAAGACTGACACCACTTTAGCCAGCTTACTAGACTTATCAAAATTACTTAAATCAGGCTAGGTACCGTATACGCAAGTCCTTTTTGGTTGGACTTTGCGGCGTCATTCTGGTATCCGGATTGCTAAAAAATGGAGTCTGGCTGCTGAAACGAGTCACTGGCTGTAAATTGAAAATAACACCAGGGTATGGTCTTATAACCCGCGGTGAAGGGAAGTTGAGAGGCAATTTTTTTTTAGTAACAACTGCATCATGGTCGCTCCCACAGCGAGCTATAGGAAAAATGGTTGATTGTTTACCGCCCATCGCAATTCAAGCGCCTAGCAGATGCCTTTTATTAAATTTCTTGCAAACGATGCGCAGGTACCGCAATTCAGAAACGATTGCAATTAATTAAAATGACAACCACGGTGCCTGTGACAATTTACCATCAACAGTTTCCTGCATTGTCCCAAGACTAAAACTGATGTCCTCGGTGAAATGCCAAGACGGACACTGCAAACTCCCCACAGACTGCAAGATGGATAAGTAACAAATGACCTTGACGAACTAGGAATCGGTTGGGTAGGCCTATTCAATTGGGAGTGAAGGGGTAGAAGTGGACCAGAAAATACAATCAAAAATTAATGTTGTCTGCCAGCCACCACGCGTCTGCAACTGATATTATATCCCACTCAGCAGATTGTTGTAGTACGTGAAAGATAGAGATACTGAGACGCACAATTCGAGAATGGTTCAGTGATGCATCTTCTTCACCCGCCGCGTCAAATTTTTTAATTAATTTGCCAGCATTGCCTATTGTGTGCTGAAGCGGTGGCCTAGCAACAATGCTTGGGTGGAGCATTTCAACCGCGGAAATTACATTTATTCGCTTTACCTGGTTGTCTTCGTTTGAAGAAGTAATAAACTACATGCAGTAGTAGGACGCAAGCAAATTCAACACAAAAATTAGAGACGGTTGAATGTGCAAGTAAATTTCCCATGACGTTGGTCACGTTTATCGATCGGGACTCGGAACGCTGGACGTATTATTACACCCCCCCCAAAAAAAAAAAGAAATTATAATAAATCAATAAATCAATATAACAATAAATAAATATATAAATTAAAAAATAATGGAAAATTGCCAGTGGATTTTTCTTCTTTAGTCTTTTAGCAAACTGGAATTGTCTAAGATCGAAGATGTTCCTTTGTGTAGGAGGATATTTGGAAATAATTGAGCACAAGAGATCGGCAGCAAAAGAGGTCTCGGTTAAAGTGCTACTGTCGTTATCTGCCAATTGAGTGAACTCCAGAATTCATTGCAAAAAGAAATGCTTGGTGTAGATTATGTAATTTTGTTTAATAGTACGCCCTCTTTGGAGCTAGAAAACAGCGTCAGGGTAGTTCTTATACTAAAGAAGCACTGTGGCCTCATGGCTATTAGTGTATGAATTCATCATCTCGATTATAGTGTATATTTTGTGGGTTCGAGACCGGCTGGGTTCATGGTGCTTGTGTCCTTGAGCAAAGCACTTTGTCACAAGTTGTTTCTCTCCACCCAGGAGTAAATGGATACCTGTGAGGGCAGTGATGGTTATGTGTTTGATTAAACCGTGAGCTGCTTAAAATAGCAGCCGGGGATGTATAGAGTACCGAAGTCTGACGTCAGTTGGCGCGACAACTGACTCAACGGCAGGAACCTGGAACACTGGACTATATGCAAGTAAGATTAAGCCGGCCCCAGATTGAACATTTGGGTTTTTTTCTTCTTTCATTTTTATCATGCAGAAATTATGCCTAAAATTAAAATGCTTCTATGCGTCTTAGGAAGTCACGGCAGCAAACAAAATGACGTCATAACACGAACTCGGTCCCCTTTGTGTCTGCCAGATGTGTAGATTGTCCTCGTTTGAGCTAGATTATAATAGAGGGTCGGGTTAGATACCGTTGGAGCAGCATACGTTAGTTAATTTGCAGATTAAGGGCAAGCTGGACAGTTGATATCGACATGGAAATGTTACAAATGTTGCAAACAGGGACGCAGATAGTCGGCAGAGTTGGACCAAGGTCAACCTTTCCAACCATCTGCGCTGAGTAGTAAAACTTAGTTTCCATATAGTCGTAATGGACGAAGACAACGCGCAAGACGTCAAGTCGCAGACTGATGGGCCAGAGATGGTTCATGACGTCATTCAGCTCAAAAAGGGAAACAAAATGGCGTCTTAATAGTGGACAATGTCCCGGTAAAATGGCGTTGTTTTTAAACTTTTCTGAAAGTTGAACTGATACTTCATTTTCGATCGATTTCCATTATGGTACACTATTTTACTGACATTTATGGGCATAGTCAAAGTGATAACATGGGTCAAATTCGTTGCACTCAAGCGGAGAGAACATCGTTGATCGCACGGCATACGCGTGCCAGCACGGGTATATGAAGAGGCATACTCTTACGACTCGACGCAGCCGGAAAATTGAACATGCCAGTGGTCCATCTTTGCCGAATATCGTCTTTCCTTTCTCCGTCAGTCACGACAGATCGTTTCATAATCGGTGTTACCGTCGGGGACTTCAGCATTACAGACGCTGTCTGCGATTACATGTATAACGAATGTATGGAAAGCAGGCTGAGCAAATGGTCTGAGACATCAATATGGGGTATTTGTCAATGAATTTGACTTTCGTTGTATCTTTGTGTTGCTAGTCCGAGTTTAAGAATCATATACACCCCTGCATAGCACATGTTGTAACAAAACGGACGGTTGCGATGGGAGACGACGCCGTCTAATGACAAAATGGAAACGGGTTTTGGAACGGTGCTAAAAGCATAAAACATTAAAACTGGACACCTCTGTATAATTTGTTTTATTTTATTCACAAGTTTCGAGAAGCTAATTAGGTACAATGCGTATACAGAAACCTCAATAACTATAAAAGGTGCCGTGAATAAATGCAGTGATTAAAATCAGGTGAACAAATTAAAGTATTTTTGTTGACTCAATGGCTGTTCTTTTCTATTATGTAATCCGTCAAACCGCAGATATGCCGCAAACAAAGCGTGTCTTTCTCAGGAGCTTTCCATCGATTGAAAACATTTTCTTAACATCAGGGCACTTTCAAATAAACATTATCACAAAACAATGAATCACGGAATAATCTTTCCTCTCAACATTGTTTGAGATGCCGCTGACTAAACTCAGAATTCGTATTATTTTTGAATATGAAAATTTCTTACAGATATAAAACAGGTTCCTTTTTGGGTGAGAATGTCTGAGAAACACGTTCAATCAAGGAGTTCGAAAGTGGTGATTGTAGAGCTGCCGTCGTGTGATCTCGAGTGGGGTTTGAATTTAAAAAGTCACAACAATAATGCTCGGTGTTGGTTCTTGGAGCTGTTTCGAGCATCCTCTTAGAAGCTTCAAAATTGTGTTTATCACATTTATGTCAGAGTAGTTGCTAAAGAAGTAGCATCCACGATTAACCTGTACATTCGAGTCTGCCGTGGACTTCTACTTCAGAATATCTGGAGAATGATGCTATGAAGAAATTCACCGAGATGTTTACAAATCAAAGTAGTAGCAGTTGTCGGTAGCCTTGAAGTCGGCACCATCAGCCCCAAGACGGGTGACGTCACTGAGTTGACACATCTTCTCTGTCTTGCTGCTCTGCCAAAGATTAAAGGAGCGGCATCGGGGATCTGCACGGCACGCCCAGCCACAGGTAAGCACGCCCTCTACCGTCAGGTTCTTGATGTCGTGTTGGAGGAGGCATTGCTGAGGGATACGACCATCAGGACCGTTGAAGGTGTAGTAGGCTGGTACCGTAGAGGCCGTCTTCTCACATGCTGCGTATTTGTGTTCGGTACTACCGCAGTCTACATTATCAGACCACATTCCGCCCGGTGAGTGGATTGTCATTCGGGCGCAATTGTATCCATTTGTATTTTTGAATCGCTTGGCAGCCCAGTTGATGTACCGTGCTGGCTGACCACCACACAGCCAGACGCCCTCTTGGGCGGCATCCGTACAGCCAATCCAGAGACCATCAAGCATCGTTCCCACCGACCGCCAGATGAAGTCGTTTTCCTCTTGTGAATCGGGCACAGCGAGGCTGCTTCCCGGCCGATTGCAAGCCTCAGAGGCCTCAAACCAATTCACCATTTTAGGCAGTAAGATGTAACAAGACTGTCGCCTTTTTATCCAGCCAGGCGGGCAGGAGGCGTATATAGCCTGGCAGCTTACCAGGTTAATCAAGATCACCAAAATCAAGAGAGGTATCGGTCGTAGAGCCTTGTTGGTAGGACTCCATGGCGTCATTCTCGTTTCCAGGTTGCTAAAAAATAGTCTTGCAGCTCAAACTAGTGGCTATAAAGTGAAAATAATAGTGATGGTCTTATAACCCGCGGTGACGACAAATTTGAAGACAAAATCCCAATTCACTGTTGCATTGTGTTCGCCTCCACAGTGATCTGTGTGTATTGTCAGAGAAAATATTGATTTTCTGCCCACCAGTAGCAACACATACAACACGTTCGCCTGACAACTTCCATTTCTTAAAAAGGATGCTCTGGTACCGTCAAGTTTCAGAAACGAGAGAAATTAAATAGAACGACAAGGGTGTTTGTGGTTGATGTACCATCAACAATGTTGTATCCTTCAAAAACTGAAACTGACCTATTCAATGAAATGCCATCCCAACACGGAGACTGCAAAGCAATTAACTCTTGACAGACGGTAATATAGATAAAGTAGCAAGTTGCCTTGACGAGGCTGACAGAATTCATCAACTACGAATCAATTTGTGTGATGGGGTAGAATTGGAGCGGAAAATACAAAATTTTATCGCAAATAGCTCGTTATAAAGAAACCCTGCGTTAGATGTGGAATAGTCCAACAGGAACAGCTTTACCACTTGTATAGAGTCACATACACACATACGTGTGACAATGGGCTGTACATGTATTATTAATAACCCTGTTTTACGTCATTATCTAGCTGCATATTCTAGTGACAAGTGCAAAGGTTTCTTCTTTAAAGTTCATGGAAAGACGAATCGGAACACGTATTCGTGTCAGAAAGGTCACCACGAGTCAGCATTAATTCATACAACTTGTGCCTTGCTCATCCGGGTCAGCCGTTGACTTCTAATTCAGAATGTGAGTCATTATGGTACTTTGCTGGAGAATGATGATTAATTGAAGAAAGTAACCCAAATATTTACAAATCAAAGTAGTAGCAGTTGTCGATAGCCTTGACACTATGAACCCATTGGATGTGATTTCCTATTCAGAATGGACAGGAGGGTTAACATAATGTGATTTTCACAATGAGGGTCCAACATCACATCCAGAGTCCAGAATCACAATGCGGTTTAAAGGTGGTGTCGTTTGAGCATTTTAATGTTCCTCGCGTAGGAGTCATCTCTGACTACCGCACGAGCCTAACATTTGGTTAGTTACCTTAATTGCCAATAATGCTAATAGCATCAACGGAAAATGTTATAGCCCCTTAGGGACACAAACGGCCGAGCTAATTACTACACAAGAAAGAAAGGCAGAAAACGAGGACTCGTTTTACAGTCTGTGGGGACATGGCATTTTCTATTAATTTGATTCATAATCATTTTCTTTTTCGAAGTAAACGTCGGCGTTGATGTATGTCAAGCAGCAATTAAAGGCGAGGCTCCACTGCAACATGGGAGAGGGGCTTACGATAAAAGTCGAGCCGGTAATTATTGCTCCCTTGTATATTTTTAAAAAAGCCATTTAAACTAGGGATTCCTATCAACGCTCCCCATTTGCGCTCTATTGTTCGTTCAGCAAGCTTGGTTCCGTTGAAATTTTGTTTGTATAGCGTCATCGACACAAAACATCAGTAGGGTATACACCTTAAGTTGTACGTACAATATGCCGTGGCTTAAGGCAAAAGCTTCTTCTACTCTTGTCCTGGTTATCCTCAGGTTTTACTCAATGCAGGCCTCCTGCGCCCCCGGCTGGCTGACATGGCGTCAGTCTTGTTACATCTTACTGCCTGACAAGATGAATTGGTTTGATGCCTCTGAGGCTTGCAACCGGCCGGGAAGCAGCCTCGCTGTGCCCGATTCACAAGAGGAAAACGACTTCATCTGGTGGTCGGTGGCGGGAGGAAATAAGGGCCTGTGGGTTGGCTGTACGGATGCCGCCCAAGAGGGCGTCTGGCTGTGTGGTGGTCAGCCTGCCAAGTACACCAACTTGGCTCCGGAAAGATCCCTGAACACCGTTGAATACAACTGCGCCCGCATGACCACCCACTCACCCGGCGGAACATGGTCTGATGAGGTTGCTTGCGGTAGTACCGACCACAAGTTTGCTGCCTGCGAAATGACGGCATCTACGGTACAAGCCTACCACACCTTCACCGGTCCCGATGGGCGTGTCCCCCAGCAGTGCCTCCTCCACCACGACATCAAGAACCTGACGGTAGAGGGTGTGCTTGCCTGTGGCTGGGCGTGCCGTGCAGATACCCGATGCCGCTCCTTTAATCTTTGGCAGAGCAGCAAGACAGAGAAGATGTGTCAACTCAATGACGTCACCGGTCTTGGGGCAGATCGTGCCGACATCAAGGCAACCACTAACTGCTACTACTTTGACTTGTAGGATGTCTCAAAGAGTTAGCCGTCAATGCCGTCTATATTCAGAACACAAAATAGGCCTTTTGGTGAAATGACATTTTTATGTACATTGACGCATTAGATGCATTGATCTCATTTTCTTTTTAATCGTTTTTATTGATATTTTCACAATTTTCGGCGGGGTGCCCTGATTTTGTGCACGGCAGACGTACTTGTTCATGCAAATATATTGCCTTTGGATCATGGTCGATAGCATAGAGGGCAATATTCGACCATGCGGAAATTTTATATAATTCTTATGACATTCGCAAACATTTTAGATGCAGTGCATATTTTTGTTGGCTGAACTGTAGACGTCTAATATACACGGGTTCTGATTAACATATCAATATGTCGTGAAATTTCTCCACGAAGAAAGAAGCGCAGGGAAACTGTACAGCATTATAACGTCGTTGTTGTTTCTCGGCTTTGTTTGCTGTTTAGCTGATCTACAAAAAGCTCTTCATGGAAAATAAACTGCTGAAAATATTTGTAAGAATTTTTAAAGTCGGTATATATTATTCGTGCTCTCTCATACAATACCTATTTTTACGAACGAATTTTCAAGGAATTTAACGTCCTTTGAAAAAAAATTGTTGGCCCTGACACCGTTAAAAAAAATACATGGCGTTTTACATTGTGCTAGTATCGGTTCAAAAGACCCCTGCGGGAACCGAATTATTGACGGTACGCCAATAATTCGAAGTTATTATTCATGTTGTTTCGGGGAGAGATGCCTCACACTATAATAGCTATTGGGTTTCCCTTTATCAAACGTTGGCGGGACCACCATCATTGGCGGCACCATGAGTACCCGCAGTTTAGATTGCTAACCGCTTTAATACGTTTAGACAACCCTGTGCAATTTTGTGCTGTAATTTTGCTTGTCTCAGAATTCCGCGTTGAATTATAACTGCATGTGATTGGACAATATTTCACAAGCTGTGTTCTTCCGATTCTATAGTCTGGTTTCCTGACCTGAAGATTCCCTGACGTCTATACCCTAGGTCAGGTAGCTATACCACGGTTTAAAATAGATCATGATGTACAGTGTTAGTCCGAGTGACGTCAGTGGCATCATTCAAATTTAATATTCTTGCAAAATCCAGTCGGCAAAATACTGCAAGAGCGTGGTATTGATTTTTCAGTTTTTATATATAATTGAGAATTAAAATGTCAGGATCTGTAACGGGCCTGACCGATATTTTGTATTGCGAACATCAACGTTAACAGCCGAATGTTACCGAAAACAAGTTCGGAAAACCTCGGACGTTTTCGGAAACTGGCAGAATTCTGACCTCTGTAATTTCCCATCAAGTATCATTAAAATTCACTTCATACTATTTTGTACTTGGTTGGTATAGGTATACTTTGCTTTACTTAATCACTCTTGGAGATAGAAGGCATTAAAGAATGTGTCCTGAATTGGAAATTCTTATACAAGTCAGATGTAACAGGGACACTAAAATTGGACCAAAAATTTATAGAACGACCAAGACTCGTGCAGTATTTTGCCGATCAGACTGACATTGTACGTCACGATCTATTGTAAACCGTGTACATCACCTAAGATTTTTCCAGAGTCGTCAGGGAATCTTTCAGATCAGGGAACCAGACTACCTTTATCTCAAAACCGATTGACCTTCATTTCAAATGACTGTCCGTTTTGCAAAGCGGACGACTTGCCCTGGGGATGGAACGAGCTGAATGGTACAACTAAAATGGCGGCCGGCGGTATAAAAGTGCTTGTAAATATTGATCCATCACTCAAATGGCTCCCTCCATCCCATTACGACGACCATTTTTACGAAGGTTCTCAATTTGCGAGCATTCGTTCGCAAATCGACACAGGTGTATGTCCCTGAGTAGGTTGATGGGATGAAGTAGGCAATAAACACTCGGGACACGGTTTCTGACACACTTGATCGCATGCACAACATCTGTAAAATCTAAGGATAAACACAATTTTGAAAAAAATGTTTAGATTTATGCATCCCCCCCCCCCCAAAAAAAAGAGGACGGAGGGTGGCTTTTTTTACATCTATTTTTAGATTCGGGCAGACAGTATATATTCCAAGATGGGTGCCACTGTTTTTCAAGACTTCCATCAACAGCAGACTGCTTGTATAGCCTTGGCTAGGCGAGATTCTGTCGTAAACCTATTTTCTATATATTCAAGCTCAATAAAGATTCCCTGCCATCTTGTGATTGGCTAGCGAGATTCTATGTACTTTGCTATGGGAGATACATGAGTTCTCAGACTGTTTTTTCATCCTTTAAAAAATCGTTCAAAACCACAAAATAGAAAAAGAGCAATCTCCTATAAGTTTACTCTAATCTGTTTTTAACAGGAAAACAAATTACGCTGGACGCGTGAGGTCTCCGGAAGCCCGGCGCGTGACCTTTTAGGAAGGCTCTATTTAGGGCGTCCGTTTTTATTTCTATGGTTCTCATATTTATTTCGCCTTGAAGGATGAGGGTCGGTCGGACGGTGGGTCAAAGCAAAATAAAAATATGGGGTGAAAAGTTACATATATTAAACGCACATAAGGCTAAATGAAACGATGCAACGTGTTCAATGTATGACTGTCTTGTTCTGAATTAACTTTCCATGATTTGTAAATAAATGGTAAAAAAACATCTTTAGGAACTTCTTGCATAATTGAAATGAACAAAATATAAATCTTCTTTGGCAACCATACAAATCCAAATTTGTACAAGTGAAACATGATTTAATAAATTTCGCAAACGGAGAAAATAATGGTATAACGTTAAGAAAAATCTGTGACTGAGCGCGCGTCCCAACTCAGTGTAACATCCACCCCCCCCCCCCCCCCCCCCCCCCCCCCCCGTTGTGGAGAGCCCTGACTGCTCCGCCCCAGCTTATACCTGGCTAGCGCAAAATGTCTTCAAGTGCTAGCTTGGATCATGGAGCAATCTTATTTCTCCACGCTTGGATCATGGTACATGATTGCGGGCCGTTAGCACTAGAATTGGGTGTTACGGAATCGCCCAAGATTTTCGATATGCCAATGATCCAATTCAGGGCGATCGCGTACGGCTAGCTCGATCGAATTGAGTGGGGGGGACGGTGTCATATGAATATCCGACTCCCATTATTGGTTAAACCCTCTCACGTGACCGGTCTCGATTTTTTTTTCGTACCACATATTCGCTATGGGCGCATCCTGATTGGACGGATTTCACAAAGGGTCATGCATTATACATAAGTTTTAAGATTTGTATACGGTTAAAGAAAAGGTCACGAAGTCACGGTCATATGGCTGCATTTCGCAGAACACAAATTTGCGTGTCGATCGTTGGCGTGTGTGTGATATAGTGTATGTGCAATGTCATAGTATTGCATTACACGTGAGGACAGAAAAGAGGTTATATAAACAAAGGGAACAATACTGTCCTCACATTTATTTCTTTGTTCCGGAAAATGTGAGGACAGGCAAACGTGTGCTTAGTCTATGCATAGAGGTGGTCTATGATGGGGATGGGTTATTATAATGAATGTTTATGAGTGCGATGGTAAGAATAATTTCATGAGGTGACAGATTGAAAGTTCCATTCCACGAGGCGAAGCCGAGTGGAATGGGACATTCCATCTGTCACCGAATGAAATTATTCTTACCATTGCACGAATGTGAAACATTCATTATTTGTTTTCTACAACGCCTGAATAAAATCCGACAGATTGCATGCATGGATTTCTTGGTGTACAACGTGCCGTTTAGTACCTTCTCAGTCCCGCATAAAACCGCGACATGCGACAAAAAGTGGTCCATCAGTTCCGAATCAGTTAATTTGTAATTGTTGTTCCTGCGTGTCTTGCAATTCCTCTAATCGTTTGACTGCATATTTAATTTGTCTCTTTGTGTTAGCAGCGTCAGCATCGCCTACGAGTTCCAATATTTCGTCGTCTGTTAGGAAAACCATGGAGGTAGGAAACAACAAAACAAACCGCGGTTCGGAAACACCGTCCGCCATTTTGTGTGAATGACAGCCTAGACTGGTTCCCGGTCCCCATATGTATATAATATACATTTGAAGTCCGAAGGACAACGGAGGGACCGGGAACCAGTCCAATGACAGCCTTGTACATGTTGTGTCGGCGGGGGGCGGGGGGGGGGGGGGGGGGGGGGGGGGGGGGGGGGGGGGGGGGGGGGGGGAGAGGTTCTATAATGCGT